>CAUZLF010000008.1:0-21484 GCA_963580285.1 Lucinisca nassula
GCCTCATGGAAGCGATCCTAACAAGCACCTACAAGCTATGTTTTTGAGCAAAAATAAGGCAGATAATGTATACCCCCTGTAAACCCCACTTTTCTCCTTATAAATTGGGTTTAGAGGGGTCTTTGTTTCACAGACTTGTTATCGTGATGATTAGCTTAAGGGGAATGGGAACACCTGGCAGATTTTTCTGCCATTTTTCAAAGCTAGATAACTTTTGGGACTCCCTGTCCTCTTTTCTATAAGCCCTATCCCACTGAAATAGGGGTCTACTTTTAAAGGAAAGAATTTGCTCCTGAGGAGCAAATTATTTCCTTTAAGAGCTGACCCCTATTGACATGGAAGACAAAAATACTTTTGCAGGTGTTGCCTCCTCTGAAGGTGTTCCCATTCCCCTTAACAAGCTCATTGGTTGTCAAAATGTTAACTGTTCCAGCAAGTACTATCTCTTATTTAGTGGTATTTTTGCTGGTAAAAATGTGAGTAGCTTTCGCCCATGCAAAAGCTACTCACATGTTTTTTAGCAAAAATATTAGCATATTTGCCATTTTAAATGTGCCAAGTTTAAACGATATGTCAACTAATCATGCTAATGATGTTAGTTTTTAATAGGAGATCCTTTGGATAGACAGCAACCAAATCTTGTAAAAGCAGACTAGGTTTCAATGAGTTTGTCCATGCAAGATAATGGCAAATCTAAATCTCTCATGTCGCTTAGCCCTATATTGAAAACAACTCTGGATTACAGTTAGCAAGAGGACCATGATAGTCCTATATTGCTCACCTGAGCTAAGAGGTTTACATACATGATGTTGGATTTTCTACCAGTAGATTGCTTTAAGACTTTGTATAAATTCTATGTTCAAGAATTTAGTCCAGGGGCTGTAATTTGAATATTCTTGGTAGAGGTCCACTAGATGTAGCTATGTACCAAATATCAAAGGCCTGGGCTTCCTGGTTTCAGACTGGATTCTCTTATATATGTCTGTAAAATAAGTTACCCCTTGGGCAGCGCCATTTTTGACCCCAGGGGTATTATTTGAACAATCTTGGTAGAGGTATACTAAGCTCAGCTAAAAGCCAAATACCATCTTGGTAATCAGGTTTTCATAATTGAAATAATTTTGAAGGGACTGTAAAGCCAAAATAATAAAAATAAATTCTTCCGAAAAATAAGACACAAATAAACCTACATTGGACACAAATTGTTAAAAAAAACAAAGGGACATTAATCCATTTTGAACAAAAACTACTAAATCATGCAAAATGCAGACTTGTAAAGACTGTTCTGCCTCTGGAAGCAGATAGATTCTGTAAAAGTTGCCTGTATACAAATGTAAAAAATCGATGTTACTGGGAGTTTTTTGCCTAAAAGGATATTGGAGTGAGTGTGTGTGTGTGTGTGTGTGGGGGGGGGGGGGGGGGGGGGGGGGTAGGTAGGATTGTGGAGATTATGAACACCAGCAGAAATACACATATTGTGGCAAAATGTACAATTCTTGTTGTGATCAGTTTACTGACATTTGCTTCCTGTTGTATTTTGTCAGTTAGGTGTTCTGACAGAAACATACAATGATCTAAATATTTTCTGTTTTTACATTTTCAGATGAGGCACTAGACATAGATAGTTTGAAGAAGAAAATTAAGAAAGCTCAGGTAAGCCTGCTTTAGTAATACAGGAGTTTCCTTAGAATATACTTGCATACCCTGGAATATTTATCACAGTTTTCATCTTTATTAGGTGTAGGTAGACTGGTGTGAAAGTTCAATTTCAATGCTTCTTGCTTCCGTTATGAAAATCCACTGTTACGGATCGCATTGCCTCCCTTCAGTTATCTACCTTGGTAGACTATGTGCATAGCTTATAGGTTTATCCCCCTCTCTGACAACTGTGTCAGGGAGTCGACTCTTTGGCTCAGTTGTTAGAGCACTGGACTCTCAACCGAGTGACCCGGGTTGAATACCACCATAGGCAGGGATTTTTTTCAGGCTATGCTTCTTTCTTTTGTTACGGCTTTCATGTCGTAAGGTGGGGCTCGTTCCGGGATCAGACTTTATTTCGCCAAAAATGACTTCGTGCCGAAGTTGGCTTCACATCATTATAAATGAGGACTTCCTTGAAGAGGGGATGTATTGCAGATCGCATTGCCTTCCTTCAGTTATCTACCTTGATAGGTTATATGCATAGCTTATAGGTTTATCACCACTCTCTGACAACTGCATCAGGGAGTCGATTCTTTGGCTCATTGGTTAGAGCAGTGGACACTCACCCAAGCGGCCTGGGTTCGAATCCCACTATAGGCAGGGATTATTTTCCAGGCTATGCTTATTTCTGTTGTTACGGCTTTCATGTCGTAAGACCACCCATGTGACATAGTGAATTCATTCATGGTGTCGAAGCCTACATTTTTTTTCTGATAAACTGTTTATAATATTTTTCTTTTTCTGCGTTAAACATAGATTTTTGATGCTCATTAGAACGCCTCCTTGAGGCTGTTCTGACGATTACCCACAATCTGTGTTTTTTAAGCTAAAATAAGGAAATTAATGTATACCTCTGTAAGGCCTACATTTCTCTGTATAAACTGGGGTTTACAGTGGGCATTAATTTCACTAACTTGTTAGCATGGTAATTCTGTTTGGCATGGTTAAAATAACACCCCTCTGAGAAATAATGCTTTCTTTCGGGTCTTTAAAAATCAGCCCCATAACAAGAAAGCCTGTCTTTGGGGTAAGACTCCTGCTCAGTTACACAGACTAGCAACGCTCTTGAAATTTTAGATATGAAAACAAGAGATACCGTGATGATCCTAAGTATTCAGACAGACAAGCCAATGCGAACAGTGCAGACCCAGATCAGACTGCTCCTGAAGGAGCAGTCTAATCAGGGTCTACACTGTTTGCCATTCATCTGCACTTTTTGGACTCCTTGCAAGATTGTGAAAATTTTTTGTTAAAATTTTAGGAGAATTACAGCAGGACTTCAAGGTGTTCAAATTTTTAGAATTTTAATGGTAATGTACTATCAAGTCAATGAATACCAAGATGCTAATAAGACTGCACTGATGTGCCGGCTGATCTGCACCTTTGTTGTATGCAAATGGCAAAAATAAGCCCATTGGGGCTTGGAGAAATTGATTGGGCTGCATGTTGCTTCCATGCAGCTGAAACTGACCACACCACTCATGAGTGCTGGTAAACCCCATAGAAGGACTAAGACTGCCCAGACAAAGTGGTGTGTCAGAACGTCCAGTGCATATAAGCCTTTTGGTTCATTGGTGGCAGGGCTTGAGATCTCATTTCATCTCAATGTCGGGTAAAAGTCCCACAAAATTGGAAGCAATGTCTCCAAAATGTCCTAAATAGTGTTGACGGGGACGTTAAACCTCAACTCAAACAACAAACAAAATGGAAAAAAACAAAAAAAAACAGGTTTTCTTATGGCTCAAATGATCATTTTGTCTGAAGAAAATGTGTCCAATTTTTCTCATTTCTGCTTCAGACATAGAATGTGTATGCTCATTAGGACCACCTCAGAGTGGCAGTTATTGTATGTAACCTTCAATATTTGTATTGAGAAGTAAAGAAAACAGTGTACAATTTTGTGAACCCAACATTTTTATGCCCCGTCATTCAAAAAATGGCGGTGTATTATGTTATACCCTCTGACGTTTTGAGTGTCTGTCCATCCGTCCATCAGCGCCTCATAGTTTCATGTCCACTCCATAACTCTGATACTGTTTGAGATATTTTCACGAAACTTCACAAATATGCAGAGCACTATGAGAGGACATGCGGAATGTATGAACCGCAACTCTGGTTTTCCTACTTTTGGAGTTGTTGCCCTTTGAACATTGAACATAGCCATTTCTATCATAATTTCGTGTCCGCTCCATAACTTCCATACTATTTGAGATATTCCCATGAAACTTCACAGATAAATAGAGCGCCATGAGATGACTTGCAGAACATATGAACTATACTACTTTTTGAGTTATTGCCCTTCGAACTTTGAATATAGCTGTTGCTATCAGTTTTGTGTCCGCTCTATAACTCTGATACCATTTGCGTTATTTTCACGAAACTTCACAGATATGTAGAGCACCCCGAGACGATGTGCAGAACATATGAATCATAACTCTGAGTTTCCTACTTTTGGAGTTATCGACCCTTGAACATAGCCATTTCTATCATGCAGTCTGTTTGAAGCACTAGATCTCTAATGATTAATTCTGACCAAACTCGCATGGTTACATCACTAGGATGGGGGAAAACAGCCTTTAGGTTTTGATGACCTTGACCCTATTTTCAAGGGCACAGGCCCCCAAAAAACTCAAGTCATGTATTCTTGTCAACTTTATTAAGGGAAATAGTTTTGATGACCAGCCCACTGCTTTTCATCATTGTGCTTGAAGCCTTGTCATTTGAGTTCCGTTCTGGAGTCCCCTGGGAGGACCTGTATGCTGATGACCTTGTCATCATAGTTGAATCCTTTAAGGAATGTGTCAGGAGGCTCTTAACTTGGAAAGATGCAATGGAGGCGATAGGGCTGAGAGTGAATGCAGGAATGACAAAGATCATGATCTGTGGCTCAGGTCTGGACCTCCTGCAGAGTACAGGCCAGTTCCCATGCGCCGTATGTCGCACTGGAGTGGGCAGCAACAGTATCTTTTGTAATGGCTGCAAGTTCTGGGTGCACAAGAAATGCAGTTGCAGTGGGCTCAAGCGCTTGATAGAGGACCCTGATTACAGGTGTACACGGTGCCAAGGAACTGCACGACTCTTAGATGGCAAAACACAGAGGGAAGTCCAAGTCGGACCCGACAAGTTGGAGGTTGTAGCTTTCTTTTGCTACCTAGGTGATATGCTCTCAGCAGCGGGTGGTTGGGACCTTTCAACCACGTCACGTGTGAAAACAGCCTGGAAGAAATTCAAGGAGTTGCTACCAGTTCTCTCTTCCCACCATCTCTCGTTCAAGACACGTGGCCGTGTGTACAGCTCTTGTGTGCGGAGCGCAATGCTCCATGCCAGTGAGACATGGCCATTGACAAAGCCAAACCTCCAACGTCTTCAGGGGAATGACAGGGCAATGATCAGACAGATTTGCAATGTCAAGCCACAGGACACTGTCACCATCAGGTCCAGTGAGTTACTTGAGCGTCTTGGCATTGAGGACCTGGACCTCATCCTGAAAGAGAGAAGGCTTCGCTGGTATGGACATATGGAACGCTCCAACGGTCAAGACTGCCTGTGACATACATGTAGGTGGAAAATGGGGGCCTGGAAGGCCCAAGATGACCTGGAAGCAGCTGACAGAAAGAGATTGCAGAGAATGGAAGCTCTCTGCTATCGATCCTCATGATAGACAGGCCTGGAGATCTGGTGTAAGATCTGCCATGCGTGCAGCAAGCCAGCTACCTGGAAGGTGGCCCACTTATGTGGACATTGCCCCTGTACCTGCACATTAATAAAAAATCCGTTGATGATGATGAAATAGTAATGCATCCTTACTTTGAATTCCTATTTGACTGTGATATGGCATTTGCTTGATGTAATTGTAGTGGCGGCCATTATGCAGTGCTTAACAGCTTGCAGCTTTTATTTTACTCTATGAAGTGGGGTGTTCATTGTACAGACTTGTTGACATTATAACTTCGGCCTATACACAACCTCTTTTCATACTGACATCTGTTGTGACAAAACTCTTATAGTTACAATTCCTAGGGGCCTCCATGACCTAGTGGGTATGAGAGCTGACTCTTAATCAGTGGGTTTGTCTCACTGTGGTTTGATTCGCACCTGGCCACATGCGAGATGCCATGTTCTGCAATGGCAGGTCAGGTGTTTTTTCTCTGGGTACACTGGTTTTGTCCACCTCTGATCAAAATATTGGCTAAATATAAGTGAAATCTAGTCTTGAAAGGACCGTAAAACCAAAGCAAAAAAGGGACAATTACAATGGAATGAACCCTCATCTCAAGATCAGATGGACTAAAGTGATTCTAACAAATGTCCAAAACATTTGTTTCTTGTAGTACATGTAATTGAAACAAAGATTGTGAATATTTGTTAGAATCACCTCAAGTCATTCTTCGAGATGATTCTAACAAATGTCTACAGCATTTGTTTCTTTTAGAAATTTAGGGCAAAAGGTCCTCTATTTACTATTATACCAGTCTACTGGGATACATTATAGGGCAATTCTTTATAATGGCAAAATGATAGAGAACAAATAGTTATCATAGTGCAGGTTCTCTGTTTTTCATATGTATTAATTTTTATTACAGAAGAAATCAGGACACAGTACTGAGAAGACTTGACAGTGGCACGCTGCTTTTTCCAGACACAGAATATTAACCACTTCTTGATAAAAAAAAAAGACCAGAAAGAAGGTTTCATTCAAGAAAAGTGGATATATAGTGTAACTTCCATGACATGAATGTTGATGTCTCATTTACCATGGCTGAGTGGAATTTGTTCTGGGATCCCTAGGGAATTGTACCCATAGCTCCCGATAAGAATTAAAAGAGATTTTCTTCTAGTTTCTTGACAATGTATGTTATGCGTACACGTTAAAATAGCCTTGATGAGATGCTACTAATCAATACACACAACATAAGTTTGTTTTATAGAACATCGAAAAATCTTATCCCTCATCTTGCTGAATCTGGATATATCCTTTTTTGAAAACTGTCTAGATCCAGATCAGCTGTCTTCTATGAAGCCAGCTGATCAGGATCTACACTGTTTTACATTCAGCTTCTGAATTCATGGTAAAAGTTGAAATTGTGCAACACAAAATTCCGAGGAGAGAAATCGGGGAGGAGTGTAGCATATTGAAATATTCAGCATAGTGAGGGTAAATTATTTCCGGTATGCCTTCTGGGTTTCTTCATAGATTTGCTCTATGAAGAACCCTGCTTAGCATAACCCATTTTGTACCAGAAACCCCAAAACAGGTACTTGGCAAACGGTGCAGGCCCAGATCAGACGCCGCAGAACGTGGCGTGTTCTGCGGCATCTGATCAGGGCCTACACTGTTTGCAAAAAGTTAAGCCATCTTCCAAGTAAATTTTTCAAGAAAACACAGCCTGACACCACTTAATTTTGGAATGGACTCCTGATATATAAGGAGTTAGAATCCATTTGGAACAATAAGGGTTAAACAATTCTAGTCCCAAAAACAAATTTTCTTGGTCACTTAATATAAGCTATTGAAGTTTGACCATTATATAGAATTTATGAATAAAGGTAAGGTGCATCTCCTCTCAATGGGTTGGTGAATAATAGTGAAAAGACTTGTATAGAAGATTTAGTGAATAATGGTACAGAGTTGAACAAACTGTTGTGCAATGCTTCATTTATAATGGTGCACAGACTTTGTTTGACAGATGAATTCATTATTTTTTCACTAGTGAAAAGTAAGTTTCCACATGTATGCTATTTGGCAGATGACATTGGTTTGTGGTAGACAGAATGAGATGAAGGATTTAACCCATTTTGTACCGGAAACCCCAAAACGGGTACCCTGGCAAACAGTGCAGGCCCAGCTCAGATGCTGCAGAATGCGGTGTCTGATCAGGGGCCTACACAGTTTGCAAAAAGCCCAGCCATTTTCCAAATCAATTTTGAAGAAAACACAGCCTGACATCCCTTTATTTTGAAATGGACTCCTTCCATATATAAGGAGGAAGATTCCATTTGGTACAAAAAGGGGTTAAACATGGTTTCCTATGCAATAAAATTTGAAAAAAAAAAACCTTTAGAAAATTATTTTTATTTTTTTGCATCTACATGTCAGCCCTTTAGTGTCATTTTGCTTCATCTCCCAAGACAAGGGAGAAGAGAAATACAAGTTTATTTGTTGGAGTTTAACCCATTGTAATTGTATGCTAGTGGACTCTTCCATTGCTATTCTATTTTTTACATAAAATTCTGTTAGCAAATAGTGTAGGCCCTGATCAGACGCCGCAGAATCGCCACATTCTGCGGCGTCTGATCTGGGCCTGCACTGTTTGCGTACCCCTTTTGGGGTTTCCCCGCATACAATGGGTTAACAACCCAGTCAATACTATTTAGGTCATATATAGCCAGTCAGTTTTCCTAACTACTCTTTTCCTTGTTAACCAGTACAGTGCACATTCTTTCACCAGATTCTGACAACTGCCTTTCTTGAATCAGAGGGAGAAAATTCCCATAGAAAAGATTTCATAATCTCCATAAAAGAAAGTTGCCAATCCAGCTGTGACCTCCTGATTACCATTTAGACACGCATCGAAATTAGTTGCTGAGGTCGGCAGAGATGCAAGACAGTAGATATTAAAGAAAGGTGGGGAGAGAATTTTCCTTCTCTGTCTATTACCTACAAGGGTATATACACAATTAAGAGGGTCCCATAGCCCCAGATATATGTGTGTAAAGAGGATCATTAATCCATTCAGTACCAGAAACACCAAAACAGGTAATTGGTGAAACAGTGCAGGCCCAGTTAGATGCCGCAGAACGCGGCGTCCGATCAGGGCCTACACTATTTGCAAAAAGTTCAGCCATTTTCCAAATAAATTTTGAAGAAACCACAACCTGACACCCCAAAATTTTGAAATGGACTCCTGCTATCTATCAGGAGGAAGATTCCATTTGGTACAAAAGGGTTAGGGGGTAGTATTCCTGAATCTTCAGAAACCTTTGATGTGGGAACTTGTTAGAAACGCTTATCTATCTTTATTTACTGAGTGGGTCATATTTGGCTACTACCTCGGGTGGGTGGCTAAAGGACTAGTCTCCATAAGGGGGTTTTCCTGGTACCTAAATTTTTCAATAATATTTTGGGAAAATATAGCCACACAGAGGGGACATTCATCCCTGGTAAGTTTGAATCAAACAGAACTCTAGTTTTGTGATAAGGGCTTATCAAAAGTGGGTGGAGTAATTCCATATCAGTTCTACTAAGGACAATTAATCAGCAATTGACTATATTCAAATAGCACACTGACAAAACTTTTTGCCATGTAATGCAAAGACTGTGGGTACATATTAATGTGAAATAGGGTGATTGTATATTTTATTGAACTTTGCTAAAATATAATAATTTATTTGCACGTTGCGGATTTTCATTAATTTTTCATCTACCAACTTTGCCAAAAAGTTGAACATTTCTCTATTAAGCAACACATTCTTACCTCATTTCTAGAAAATACTCATCAATGCTTGGCCATTGCAGAATTGTAAAGATTTTTTTATAAATGGTCTGTGACATGAGTTATGTGCCCTTGAAAAGAGAAAATTGCAGTAAAATGCGATGAAATTATCAAAACTTTGTTTTGCCTTTTTGCCATAAGTTTACTGGCGAGAAATGCTTACAGGAGTTAAATTCTAATGTATTTATCGTGTAAAAGGGTTGTACTATTATAGCAGAGACTAAATTGGTCTCAGTTAGGGTCAAAACTACTTTTAGAGGTTGTAAGATTTGGATATAATTGACACACATTTGCTCATCTCATTCCGTATCACTTTCTTCTGAGGAGTCGCTGTTGGTATCCCAAACTTCAGCTGCAGCATCTGTTAGAAAATCCATGTATTTATTATGTATCTTAGGCCCTTTTGTTGCTTGCTGGTGTCGCTCAAACCCCAAATACCATAAGACTGATGCAATATGGGCACAACAGCCCACTACTCTAGCCCCTGATTTGCATGTGCAAAACCAACCGACGATAGGTGATAAGCCTGTGCTGTATTCAATCCATAAATTATATGTCTTGCTACTGGTATGCCTTGAACGTATTAGGGACTTGAGGACACCTTCTTGCTCTTTGTTTATAAGGATTTCATATTTGCCGTCATCTGTTTGGTGTTCTTTCGTGTAGGATTTGGCCTGGCGAATCTGATACACTCCCATTGTCAGGTCTCTTAATTCTGCTTCGTTCAGTTCGGGGAAATCTGGCATTTCAGATGCATCCATACTTTGCCAAATTGAGCGCCGTTTGTCCCACTTATTGTCAGTCACCTTTTGTTGAAGTTTATTCGGTGACTTTGCTAAGGCCATCATTCGTTTGGCCATGACAACATCTGATTCCAAACTAGTCACCAAGGGTGGCCTGAAAGCGTTGCAAAGGGAGCAAACAATTCGCACATAATCGCCAGCATACGGGATTTGAGAGTTGGGAAGGAAAAGTCTAGAGGCAAAGTATGCAAAGGCTGTAAAGTCAAATATGGTCGATGGGCTCGACTCAGAAAACTAACTGAACATGACATTTCTGGAATGTCATCAAGGCTGAAAAGGAAGGTTAATGAAGGGGATCTCCTTTGTAAAAAATGTTATGGGACTCAAGTCGCCACCTTGTCTAACCCCACTAGCACTGAAGATGAGCAAAAACACATTGATGAAGCTGGTACTTCTTCAACATCTAACATGGACCAAAAATCACCTCCAGAAAAGAAAATCAAACTTGACATTCCTGCAGCACAGTCTTCCTCTGTGAAATGTATTATTTGTCAGAAAAGCAGGCGTCGAAGTAGCTCTGTTAACTTGACAAAGCTATCTCCGAAACAGAGGGCTAACATATTCATCAAAACAGGGGTAATAGTTACTGAGGGGGCGAGAGCTTGCGCCTCTCATGTTGATGGCAATAGTCTGAAGGATGAATGTTATGGCAAAGTAACTTCTGTTTCAGATTCAGTAAAAGTTGAAAATTACGACATTGTTCAATTACTAAATGAGTTGCGCGAAATGGCAAACAGGAAATCTAATGCACTGGATTTTGACAACGCTGATGAAATGACAGTTGAAGACTATGTCAGACTGACAGGCATAACAAAAGATCAGTTCAATGATGTACATGAATCGCTCTCCTCGTTGCGTTCTACATCAAGAAGGAGCACTCGTACAGCCCTTGCCATGTTGCTTGTAAAACTTAGGACTGGTCTGTCCCTGGCTGTTCTTTCAACATTGTTTGGTGTGAAGAAAACTACTTGCAGTAAGGCAATCCATTCAGCCAGAGAAAGTCTTATGTCCAATTTCGTTCCAAAATATCTTGGCCTGTCACATATAGAACGAAATAAAATAATTGAAGATCACACTACAGAATTTGCAAGGGTTCTGTTTGCTAATTCACAGAAAGATGTTGCTATTGCTGTTGCTGATGGTACCTATGTGTACATAGAGAAAAGCGGTGACTATTCATTCCAAAGGCGTTCTTATTCTGTTCATAAAGGTCGCCCATTGCTTAAACCAATGATGCTTGTAGCAACTGACGGCTACATACTTACAGTGCTTGGACCTTACCTGGCTGATGGTAAAAACTCAGATGCCAAGATAACAGAGCATATGCTGAAGAGCAACAGTGAGGATATTAGAAATTGGTTCAATGAAGGGGATGTTCTCATTGTTGATAGGGGGTTTAGGGACGTAACAGACTTAATTAATGATAGTGGGATCAATACTGAAATGCCTCATTTCTTGAAGAAAAAGGACAAACAGCATAGCACTGAGGAAGCAAATGAATCCAGACTTGTCACCAAAGTGAGATGGGTTGGTGAGTCAGCAAATGGGCGTATAAAGCAATGGAAAGCTTTAAGTAATGTGCTTCCCAACTCTCAAATCCCGTTTGCTGGCGATTATGTGCGAATTGTTTGCTCCCTTTGCAACGCTTTCAGGCCACCCTTGGTGACTAGTTTGGAATCAGATGTTGTCATGGCCAAACGAATAAGGGCCTTTGCAAAGTCACCGAATAAACTTCAACAAAAGGTGACTGACAATAAGTGGGACAAACGGCGCTCAATTTGGCAAAGTATGGATGCATCTGAAATGCCAGATTTCCCCGAACTGAACGAAGCAGAATTAAGAGACCTGACAATGGGAGTGTATCAGATTCGCCAGGCCAAATCCTACACGAAAGAACACCAAACAGATGACGGCAAATATGAAATCCTTATAAACAAAGAGCAAGAAGGTGTCCTGAAGTCCCTAATACGTTCAAGGCATACCAGTAGCAAGACATATAATTTATGGATTGAATACAGCACAGGCTTATCACCTATCGTCGGTTGGTTTTGCACATGCAAATCAGGGGCTAGAGTAGTGGGCTGCTGTGCCCATATTGCATCAGTCTTATGGTATTTGGGGTTTGAGCGACACCAGCCAGCAACAAAAGGGCCTAAGATACATAATAAATACATGGATTTTCTTACAGATGCTGCAGCTGAAGTTTGGGATACCAACAGCGACTCCTCAGAAGAAAGTGATACGGAATGAGATGAGCAAATGTGTGTCAATTATATCCAAATCTTAAAACCTCTAAAAGTAATTTTGACCCTAACTGAGACCAATTTAGTCTCTGCTATAATAGTACAATCCTTTTACACGATAAATACATTAGAATTTAACTCCTGTAAGCATTTCTCGCCAGTAAACTTATGGCTAAAAGGCAAAACAAAGTTTTGATAATTTCATCGCATTTTACTGCAATTTTCTCTTTTCAAGGGCACATAACTCATGTCACAGACCATTTATAAAAAAATCCTTACAACTCTGCAATGGCCAAGCATTGATAAGTATTTTCTAGAAATGAGGTAAGAATGTGTTGCTTAATAGAGAAATGTTCAACTTTTTGGCAAAGTTGGTAGATGAAAAATTAATGAAAATCCGCAACGTGCAAATAAATTATTATATTTTAGCAAAGTTCAATAAAATATACAATCGCCCTATTTCACATTAATATGTACCCACAGTGTATGCATTACATGGCAAAAAGTTTTGTCAGTGTGCTATTTGAATATAGTCAATTGCTGATTAATTGTCCTTAGTAGAACTGATATGGAATTACCCCACCCACTTTTGATAAGCCCTTATCACAAAACAAGAGTTCTGTTTGATTCAAACTTACCAGGGATGAATGTCCCCTCTGTGTGGCTATATTTTCCCAAAATATTATTGAAAAATTTAGGTACCAGGAAAACCCCCTTATGGAGACTAGTCCTTTAGAATTTAGCTAAAAAAGTGGTGGGGGTGGGGGGGTCACTGGGATGAGTCCTTAAAACTATTTACAATCTGATTAGCAGAGGTATACTAAAACGCATACCTCAGAGTCCCAATCTGTACTGTATGGACTTTGAACTCCTCTGCGATCTTGGCATCTGCCACAGACAAAGGAAGACTATTCCACGGAGGAAAAGTACCCACAACAGATGGTTATGAAGAAATAAAAGATTTATCCTTTATTTACGCTCATTACGCCATCTCATTTGGAGCTATATATACAAACAGAATCAAAACTGTCTCCCCTCCACAGTACCCCTACCTGCAACAGGCTAACAGGCTTTGCAAAACTGTTTAGACAATAACAGCAGGATGCCCTATGCCAAAAGGTATGTACCATAATAACCTTGCACAACCACCTCCCAAGAAGGATTTTGAACCCAAAGCTTGAAGAATAATAATTAGGAGCATAGCAAGTGAGTGAGTTTTACATCCCACCAACAGCTAAGGTCATACGGAGACGAGACCTCGGTTTAAAGACTCCGCCAAAAGTCTGGAGAAGCCCGGGATCGATCCTGCGACCCCTGGTTTACAAGGCGAGTAGCGTAACCACTACACCACTGAGGCTTCTAGGAGCATAGCAATTTAGCATTATGTTCATGTGTATATGTAATGTCAGGCTCATTGTAAGCATAGCAATGTTAGCTTTTAGAGATCCCTATTAGAGCCGACCCAGAAGAAAAGCACTTCATGTCTGCATGTCATCTCGGCTACCATAAAAATCCTAAAAAATTGGACATCTTGACGACGTGCTGTAATTCTCCTAAAATGTTAACAAATTTGTTTATCAGTCCAGCAAGGAGTCTAAAAGGTGCAGACGGAAATAGCAAACAGTGTAGACCCTGATCAGACTGCTCCTTCAGGAGCAGTCTGATCTGGGTTTGCACTGTTTACTTAGGCCTGTCTGTCCCGTCCCAATACTTGGGATCATTACAGTAATAGGACTAGTTGAACGGCT
Source organism: Lucinisca nassula (assembly GCA_963580285.1). Lineage (NCBI taxonomy): Eukaryota > Metazoa > Mollusca > Bivalvia > Lucinida > Lucinidae > Lucinisca > Lucinisca nassula. The sequence continues at coordinate 13,989 of CAUZLF010000008.1, forward strand.
TGTTGCATGAAGTTACTTCAAGGCCTCTGCTATATGTCAGAGAGCAACAGAGGCTCTGGCAGAACTTATGAGAGGTGGACCACAAGCTTAGCTGACGTGCCATCTCTGTTATTACACAAAGATGCTTAACCCGTTTTGTACGGACTGGAATCTTCCACCTTACATTTAGCAGGAGTCCATTTCAAAATTTAGGTGTGTCTGGTTCAATTATTAGAAATTTGCTCAGAAAATGGTTGAACTTACTGCAAACAGTGAAGGCCCTGATCAGACGTTAAGTTCTGTGGCCTCTGATTTGGGCCTGCATTGTTTGCCAAATTTCTTTTTTTTGAGGTTCCTGAACTAATACTGAGTAGAGAAGATACCCAATCTCAACACTGAAAGGTAAGACCTTTTGTGTTCAGGGCTATAGCAGAATCACAATATTTGGACAGTAAAATGTCAACGAAAAAGCCTGCTCAGTGTGGACCTAGATTATTCAGCTCATAAAGGAGCAGTATGATCAGGTTCCACACCCACACTGGTTAATACTGAGAAAAAGTCTTAAACAAGAGGGCCATGATGGCCCTGGATCGCTCACCTGATCCATAGAGTAACAAGTGGGCCCCGGAGAGGGCCATTATTGGCCCCAGGGCTTTAATGTGCATAATGTTGAGGGAGGTCTTAAAGGTGAAGCTTCATACCAAACATCAACAAAGGCTATAATTTGAACAATCTTGGCAAAGGTCCACTAGATGAAGCTACACATCAAATATCAAAGACCTGGGCCTTGCGGTTTCAGAGAAGAAGATTTTTTTTTAAAGATATTCCCTACATAAGCCTATGCAAAACCAAATGGTCCCGGTGCTATATAAATCTATGTAAAACCAAAGGGCCCCGGGGAGGGGGCATTTGTGGCCCCAGGGCTATAATTTGAACAATCTTGGTAGAGGTCCACTAGATAAAGCTCCTTACTAATTATCAAAGGCCTTGGCCTTGCAGTTTCAGAGAAGATTTTTAAAGATTTTCCTATATAAGTCTATGTAAAACCAAAGGGCCCCGGAGCGGGGAAATTTTTGGTATCAGAGCTATAATTTGAATAATCTTGACAGAGGTCCACTAGATGCAGCTTCATACCAAATATCAAAGACCCAGGCCTTCTGGTTTCTGAGAAGAAGATTTTTTAAAGATTTTTCCTATATTAGTCTATGTTAAACCATAGGGCCCCAGGGCAGGGGCATTTTTGGCCCAAGGGCTATAATTTGAACAATCTTGGTAGAGGTCCATTAGATGAAGTTTCATACCAAATATCAAAGTCCTGGGCCTTGTGGTTTCAGAGAAGAAGATTTTTAAAGATTATCCCTATATAAGCCCATGTAAAACCAAATGGCCCCAGGCGGGGCCACTTTTGGCCCCAGCACTTTAATTTGAATCATCTTGGTAGGGGTCCTTTAGAAGAAGCTTCATACCAAATATAAAAGACCTAGGCCTTGCGGTTTCAGAGAAGAAGATTTTTAAATATTTTCCCTATATAAGTCTATGTAAAACCAAAGGGACCCGGAGCGGGGGCATTTTTGACCCAAGGGCTATAATTTAACAATCTTGGTAGGGATCCACTAGATGAAGCTTCATACCAAACATCAAAGTCCTGGGCCTTGCGGTTTCAGAGAAGAAGATTTTTAAAGATTTTCCCTATATAAGCCTATGTAAAACCAAAGGGCCCGGGAGCGGGGGCATTTTTTGCCCCAGCACTATAATTTGAACAATCTTGGTAGGGGTCCACTAGATGAAGCTTCATACCAAATATCAAAGTCCTGGGCCTTGCGGTTTCAGAGAAGATTTTTAAAGTTTTTCCCTATATAAGCCTATGTAAAAACAAAGGGCCCCGGGGCGGGGACATTTTTATCCTCAGCACTATAATTTGAATAATCTTATTAGGGGTCCTTTAGATGAAGCTTCATACCAAATATAAAAGACCTAGGCCTTGTGGTTTCAGAGAAGAAGATTTTTAAAGATTTTCCCTATATAAGTCTATGTATTACCAAAGGGCCCCGGGGTGGGGGCATTTTTGGCCCAAGGGCTATAATTTTTACATTCTTGGTAGAGGTCCATTAGATGAAGCTTCATTCTAAATATCAAAGTCCTGGGCCTTGCGGTTTCAGAGAAGAAGATTTTTAAAGATTTTCCCTATATAAGCCTATGTAAAACCAAAGGGCCCCGGGGCGGGGGCATTTTTTGCCCCAGCACTATAATTTGAACAATCTTGGTAGGGGTCCACTAGATGAAGCTTCATACCAAATATCAAAGTCCTGGGCCTTGTGGTTTCAGAGAAGAAGATTTTCCCTATATAAGCCTATGTAAAGCCAAAGGGCCCTGGGGCAGGGGCATTTTTGGCCCCAGTACTTTAATTTGAACAATCTTGGTAGGGGTCCACTAGATGAAGCTTCATACCAAATATCAAAGACCTTGGCCTTGTGATTTCAGAGAAGAAGATTTTTAAAGATTTTCCCTATATAAGCCTTTGCAAAAACAAAGGGCCCCGGGGCGGGGGCAATTTTTGTCCCAGCACTATAATTTGAACAATCTTGGTAGGGGTCCACTAGATGAAGCTTCATACCAAATATCAAAGACCTGGGCCTTGTGGTTTCAGAGAAGAAGATTTTTATCCCCCGACCGAATAGGTTCGGGGGATATAGCGATCAGCCTTGCGTCCGTCCGTCCGTAGACGCAACCTTGTGATGGCCATAACTCCTTTACCCTTTGAGATTCATTGATGGTTCTTGGCACAATTGTTCACAAGGCCGAGACGGCGTGTCATGCGCAAGAACCAGAACTCTGGATGCCATACTTTTTTAGTTATCTCCCCTTTTAATAAAATAGAATGACTACTTTGTGATGGCCATAACTCCAATACCCTTTGAGATATATTGATGGTACCTGGCACAGTTGTTCACAAGGCTGAGATGGCGTGTCATGCACAAGAACCACAACTCTGGTTGCCATGGTTTTGGAGTTATCTCCCCTTCCAATAAAATAGTGACAACCTTGTGATGGCCATAATTCCAATACCCTTTAAGATATATTGATTATACCTGGCACAGTTGTTCACAAGGCCGAGACAGTGTGTCATGCACAAGAACCACAACTCTGGGTGCCGTGTTTTTTTAGTTATCTCCCCTTCCAATAATATAGAATCACTACCTTGTGATGGCCACATCTCCAACACTCTTTGAGATATATTGATGATACTTGGTACAGTTGTACATGAGGTTAAGCAGATGTGTCACGTGCAAGAACCACAACTCTGGGTGCCCTGGTTTTTTAATTATCTCCCCTGACAATATAACCTTGTGATGGCCATAACTCCAATTCCCTTTGAGATATATTGATGGTACTTGGCACAATTGTATACAACCTTGAGACGGCGCTTCATGCCTAAGAACCACAACTCTGGGTGCTATGATATTTGAGTTATCTCCCCTTCCAATATAACAGTATGACAACCTTGTGACCACTGTACCTCCAATACCCTTTGAGACATATTGGTGGTACTTGATGCAGATTTACATGAGGTTAAGCAGTGTGTCATGCTCAAGAATTACAACTCTGGGTGCTCTGGTTTTTTAGTTATCTCCCCTGGCAATATAACCTTGTGATGGCCATAACTCCAACTCCCTTTGAGATATATTGAAGGAACTTGGCACAATTGTATACAAGGTACAGAAGGGATGTCATGTGCAAGAACCACAACTGTTGTTGCTGTGGTATTTGAGTTATCTACCCTTCCAATATAACAGTATGACCAGCTTGTGGTCACCATATCTCCAATACCTTTTGAGACATATTGATGGTACTTTGTGCAGAAATACATGAGCTTAAGCAGGCATGTCATGCACAAGAACCACATTTTTTGAGTGCCCTGGTTTTTTAGTTATCTCCCCTGACAGTATAATCTTGTGATGGCCATAACTGCAATACTTTTGTGATATGTGGTTTAATTCTGGTGCACTTTCTATTGGTGAACAGTCTTCTGAAGGCCATATTGGCTTTTGGTTGGGGGATTTGCCATCTCTTCCGATGGCTATTTTTTAAGTTTTTGGTGAAAAAAAATCTATTTTTGGGTCTTGTGACCTAGATGTGCAATGGACCGGAACCATTTGAACAACTTTGAAAGGGGACCACCTAAGGATCATTCCTGTGAAGTTTGGTCAAAATCTGGTCAGTGGTTTAGGAGGAGATGTCGTTTAAAGAAATTGTTTACGCACGCACGCACGGGCGCACAAAAAGTGATCCCAAAAGCTCACCTCGTCACTACGTGACGGTGAGCTAAAACTACAACTTACGATGCCAGGCGGCTCATTTAAAAGTATTTATTTAGGGAAGATACAGCACACAGGCATCTAAATTAAGGATAGAACATATAAGAACAACAGAATAGTCATCAGAGACTTTAATTCTATAAATAAAGTATGTTGTTCAAATGATATAATAAAAAACTATGCTTATATGACAGATTGATTATGTTTGGGTTTAACAACATGTTAACCCGTGTGGGTCATTATGTGTCGTCATAAAAAAGAATGAGCCAGCGCATGACAAAATCTACAATAAGGCATGTGCGACCAGCTAAGACTCAGATCAGCCTGCGCATCCGCGCAGTCTGATCAGAGTCTTCGCTGTTAGCATTAGCCTTCTATTGCCTCTGGGCTATACATACGGCAACAACAGAATGCTCCTACTGTAATGTCTTGCGAGAGCCAGACTGACCTGATGAGCCGGCTGAAATGAGTCTTCGACCATAGCACGGGTCTTATTGTAGGTTTTATCATGCGCCGGCTCAAATAGTAGAAGAGATGAGAGTTGGGGGAGAAAGAAGAAAATGAATGAAAGTGCAGAAACAGAAGAAATAACATTTTCTCTCTGCCTTTAACTGATGCAAGGGCAGCAGGCCTAACTAACTGTAAGCAATTATCAGGTGGATGCTCCAAATTACATAGTTCTCAGGAGCACCCATAATCTATGAAGAAAAGTTAAGAAACAAGAGGGCCATGATGGCCCTGTATCGCTCACCTGATCCATACAGTAACAAGTGGGCCCCGGGGAGGGCCATTATTGACCCCAGGGCTATAATGTGCATACTGTTGAGAGAGGTCTAAAAAAAGGTGAAGTTTCATATCAAATATCAACAAAGGCTATAATTTGAACAATCGTGGCAAAGGTCCACTAGATGAAGTTACACACCAAATATCAAAGACCTGGGCCTTGCGGTTTCAGAGAAGAAGATATTTTTTAAAGATATTCCCTACATAAACCTATAAAAAACTAAATGGCCCCGGGGCGGGGGCATTTTTGGCCTCAGGGCTATAATTTAAACAATTTTTGAAAGAGGTCAAATAGATGAAGCTTCACACCAAATATCAAAGGCCTGAGCCTTGCAGTTTCAGTGAAGAAGATTTTTAAAGATTTCCATATATAAGTCTATGTAAAACCAAAGGGTCTTGGGGTGGGATTTTTGGCCCCAGGGCTATAATTTGAACAATCTAGATAGAGGCCCACTAGATGAAATTTCACACTGAATATCAAAGACCTAGGCCCTGTGGTTTCACAGAAGAAGACTTTTAAAGATTTTCCCTATATAAGTCTATGTAAAACCAAAGGGCCCCGGGCCAGTGGCATTTTTGGCCCCAGCACTATAATTTGTTCAAACTTGGTAGGGGTCCACTAGATGAAGCTTCAAACCAAATATCAAAGACCTGGGCCTTGTGGTTTCAGAGAAGAAGATTTTTAAAGATTTTCCCTACATAAGTCTATGTTAAACCAAAGGGCCCCTGAGTGGGGGCATTTTTGGCCCTAGGGCAAGCATTTGAACAATCTTGGTAGGGGTCCACTAGACGAAGCTTCAAACCAAATATCAAAGACCTGGGCCTTGTGGTTTCAGAAAAGAAGATGTTTAAAGACTTTCCCTATATAAGCCCATGTAAAACCAAAGGGCCCCAGGGCGGGGGTATTTTTTGGCCCCAGCACTAAAATTTGAACAATCTTGGTAGGGGTCCACTAGATGAAGCTTCATAACAAATATCAAAGACCTGGGCCTTGCAGTTTCAGAGAAGAAGATCTTTAAACATTTTCCCAATATAAGCCTATGTAAAACCCAAGGGCCCCAGGGCGGGGGCATTTTTGGCCCCAGCACTATAATTTGAACAATCTTGGTAGGGGTCCACTAGATAAAGCTTCATACCAAATATCAAAGACCTGGGCCTTGCGGTTTCCGAGAAGAAGATTTTTAAAGATTTTCCCTATATAAGCCCATGTAAAACCAAAGGGCCCGGGGCAGGGCATTTTTGGCCCCAGCACTATAATTAAAACAATCTTGGTAGGGGTCCACTAGATGTAGCTTCATATCATATATCAAAGACCTATGCCTTGTGGTTTTAGAGAAGAAGATTTTTCAAGATTTTCCCTAAATAAGTCTATGTAAAACCAAAGGGCCCCGAGGCGGGGGCATTTTTGGTCTCAGGGCTATAATATGAACAATTTGAAAAATCTTCGTAGAGGTCCATTAGATGAAGCTTCATATCAAATATCAAAGACCGGGGCCTTGTGGTTTCAGAAAAGAAGATTTTGCAAGATTTTGCCAATATAAGTCTATAAAAAACCAAAGGGCCCAGAGGCGGGGGCATTTTTGGTCTCAGGGCTATAATTTGAACAACCTTGGTAGAGGTCCACTAGATGAAGCTTCATATCAAATATCAAAGACCTAGGCCTTGTGGTTTCAGAGAAGAAGATTTTTCAAGATTTTCCCTATAGAAGATATAGAAGTCCACTAGATGAAGCTTCATACCAAATATCAAAAACCTGGGCCTTGTGGTTTCAGAGAAGAAGATTTTTAAAGATTTTCCCTATATAAGCCTAAGTAAAACCAAAGGGCCCCGGGGCGGGGGCATTTTTGGCCCCAGCACTATAATTTGAACAATCTTGGTAGGGGTCCACTACATGAAGCTCCATACCAAATATCAAAGACCTGGGCCATGCAGTTTCCGAGAAGATCTTTAAAGATTTTCCCTATATAAGCCCATGTAAAACCAAAGGGCCCCGGGGCGGGGGCATTTTTGGCCCCAGCACTATAATTTGAACAATCTTGGTAGGGGTCCACTAGATGAAGCTACATACCAAATATCAAAGACCTGGGCCTTGTGGTTATAGAGAAGATTTTTTAAGTTTTCAGTGAAAAAATCTATTTTTGGCTCCTGTGACCTAGATGTGCAAAGGACCGGAACCATTTGAACAACTTTGAAAGGGGACCACCTAAGGATCATTCCTGTGAAGTTTGGTCAAAATCCGATAAGTGGTTTAGGAGGAGATGTCGTTTGAAGAAAAAGTGTACGGATGCACGCACGGATGCACTGACGACGGACGAAAAGTGATCACAAAAGCTCACCTTGTCACTACCTGACAGGTGAGCTAAAAATGCGGTATATTTATCATAAACGTCTCAAGTCATATCATGAGCAAATCTGTTT
>CAUZLF010000008.1:21507-36507 GCA_963580285.1 Lucinisca nassula
GTTCAAGAGACAACTTAAAAATCATAACAGACTCGGATCTTTGAGTGATAGTGGTATAGAGTTTACTGAAACTCAACACCACGAAGTTTTAATTCCAGACCGAGGTCACCACCACCGCGAAGGGGTATAGTTTATCAACGACCTTTGAGAGTTCAACGTTCAAGCATGGCAAGACTATTCCAAGTATTAGGGGAAGCAAGTTTCGGATTTCTTTTTTCGCAGGATTTTAAAATTATAAATAAGATTTTTGATACTGCCATTATGTAGAAGACGTGGCCAAGTTGTTAATATGATGCAGTACGAATCTCAGTAAAACAATATCGCCAAATATAAAATACCAACTGAAAGCGACTTACCCTAAAACACAGACTTGTCCAAAATTAAAAGTGCAGTCACGTCTCACTTCGTTTTGAAAGACTATAATAACAGATCGATATCACCAAAAACATCGCCAAAATAGTTTCTAATCTTATACAAATCACGCTATAAAATGGGTTGAAACACATTATAATATAATGGAATCGTCGAGGTCTTAAATCAAACTATAATGTACTCATATTACTTCTGTCTTTATTAAACCTATCGTTTTTATTTTAATGTTGTTTCCACGTTTTTAATAACAGATGACAACATCGATATCAGGGATTGTAGTACATACAACTATATCTATTCTGACGGTAATTATGTCTACCCCGAAAAAAAAAATCGGAGAGACATATTGTTTTTCACCCGGGGCGTTTGTCTATCCATCTGTCTGTCTGTCTGTCTGTCCGTCTGTCACAAAATCGTGTCCGCTACTCACATTTTTTCATCAAAACTACCAGAGTATTAGCTATTGTACTTACTAGAACAGTTAACAATTTGACCACTAACAAGCTCGTTAAGCTAACAATGCTTTGAACAACTCTTGAAAACCGTTAAAGCTATCTTCACGAAACTTCATATAATTATATAGAGTTATTTTTTTTTTTTTTGATCGATTACGGTGAAATAATTCACAAGTGTTCTAAGGCTTCCGAGTAAAAACGAGTGAGCGATTGCGAACGAGTTTTTTACACGAAAGCCTTAGACCACGAGTGAATTATTTCTCCATAATCAATCAAAACAACAAAATAAACTGTTTATTACATTTCCATTCACGTTTTACCTTTGAATTTTCAAATTCAAACATTCTGATTTCCAACCAAAATAGTTCCAGTCAGGAGGCGTGGTTTGGGTTGAAAATCTGTAGCCATCTTGTTTTCATTTCAATGCAAAAATCATACTGTCCTTGAAAAACAGATGCACAAATGTCATGAAATTAGAAGTTTCTTATTTTAAATTGATTGGAAGAAATGTTAACCACCATGAGACGACGTGTTGCGCGCACGACCCAGTTTGGTACTTTAAAGGTCAAGGCCATACATAGAGGTCAAAGGTAAAAAGGGGCCTTTTTGTGTTCGGTCAATAACTTTCTTATTTTTAGATGGATTTTCAAATTACTTGGCAGAAATGTTTGCCATCATGAGAGGATGTGTTGCGTGCATGACCCAGATTGGTGCCTCAAATGTCAAGGTCATATTTAGCGGTCAAGGGTCAAAAAAGGGGCCCATGAGTTGACTTTCATCAGGAGATGGCTTTCATTTAAGCTGCATGCTTACCGTCAAATCCTGTCTTAGCAATGTTGTATGTATACATGTCTCACTTAGCTTCAATTAATATTGTTTAAACCAAAAAGGGGCCTTTTTTCGTGTTTGGTCAATAACTTTCTTATTTGTAGATGGATTTTGAAATTAAATAGCAGAAATGTTAACCACAATAAGACGACGTGTCTCTTGCATGACTCATGTTGGTACCTCAAAGGTCAAGGTATTACTAAGAGGTCAAAGGTAAAAAAGGGGCCTTTTTTAGTGTTCAGTCAATAACTTTCTTATTCCTGGATAGATTGTGAAAAGGTCAAAGGTAAAAAGGGGGCCTTTTTTAGTGTTCAGTCAATAACTTTCTTATTCCTGGATAGATTGTGAAATTACTTGACAGAAATGTTAACCATCATAAGACAATGTGTTGCGCGCTAGACCCAGGTCGGTACCTCCAAGGTCAAGGTCATACTAAGAGGTCAAAGGTTAAAAAAATCTTTTTTTGTGTGTGTCCAGCCAATAACTTTTTCATTTCTGGATGGACTTTCTAAAGTAACCTTGCAGAAATGTTCACCTTCATTAGACGATGAGTCGTGTGCAAGTCCAAGGTCCATATCTCCAATGTCAAGGTCATACCTAGAGGTCAAAGGTAAAAAAGGGGCTAGTTTGTGTACAGTCAATAACTTTCTTATTCTTTGATGGATTGTGAAATTACTTGGGAGAAATGTTAACCATCATGAGACGATGTGTTGTATCTCAAAGGCCAAAGCCATACTTAGAGGCCAAATGTAACAAAGGGCTATTTTGTGTACGGTCAATAACTTTCTTATCTCTCTCTGAGCTTTTCATGGCGTGATTAATTGAATAAATTGATATTCATTGAATAGTTATTTATCTAACATTTCATTTTATATTAATTTTTTTTTATAGCTATTAATTTGCCATTACTGGAATCGAAACTGACATTGTGGATGACCTTTGACTCTTCGACCTTTTATAAAGGGGGATCTGAAGGTTGCGATGATACACTTTGTCGTCCAGAGGTCTTTTTTGTTAATTTGAATTGTATATTAGAGGCTAACAATTGTTGGTGTGGGTGATATAAAGTGAATTTTTATTATGTAAATGTAATAAAGTTAACGTTATTTGTTAAACTTTGTACTATTTTTTTTTAATTCTATGCCCTTAATGAGCCCCTTTTCATTTTTCGTGTGCCTCCGTATCCGCCATGTTTTATTTGTTTGGAGTCTAACTACATATGCTTAGCGGTGGACAATTAGCAGAAGAGGATCAGATGTGTCGGAAAACTTGAATAATGTGCATTTTGGTTATCAGCAAGTGTGATTGAATGAGGGAAGTGTCATCATAATTGTGTCTTCTTTTTTTTCAAATATGTCGATCGGATCGGGACCTACATTTTGGTTGTTGCAAATAGGTCATAAGGGGATATTGACTGGGGTTCCCTCACCCTTTCGCATGTAGGGATCGGTAAGGCATAATCCTACCGGTACGGATCTGTACCGGTGACGTAAAACAGCTCGCGCTTTTTATCCGAAGGAAAATGGCGTCGCAGCACTGACAGGCGCTAATAATGAAATTTTGCTGCTTTTAATAAATTGAGCCTTACAGTAATTTCATACATCTTGACACAATCTGTTATATTTTTTCATATTTGAGATGCTCCCTAAACATTTTCCTGCAATCAGAAAGCATGTCAGCACATTTTCAGCGCTTTTCTCAAATAAATCGATTACACACTGACATGTCTTGGTGTATTGGCTGGAGCCTGGAGTAACGAGTAAGTTATAAATGAGCTTTAGATGGATATATTTGAATATTATGCATTGGTTAATCTAGATTATATGGTACAACAGAAATATGCGACTAGATATGCCTAATTAAATTGAAATTTGTCTCAAAACAGCCCCCCCCCCCACCCTCCGCCCCACACACACAAATGCTTGGGGTCAGGTCTGTCGGGCTAGAAAGCTAATCAGACCTGACCCCAAGCATCTGTGACCACACACACACACCAAACACTGTTTGAAACAGTCAAATTTGGGCCAAAATAGGCCTGATTGCATTATTATGGCAAGGCCTCCCGAAACCTGTTCTATTGGGTTGCCCCCACCCATCGGAGCTTGAAGAAATAGACGGGCTGCATGATGCTTCCAGGCAGAGCTGAAACAGACCGCACATGAGTACTGACGGCCCCCGTCCATTGGGGCTTGAAGAAATATATGGGCTGCATGATGCTTCCACGCAGAGCTGAATCCAACCCACACCGCACAAGTACTGGTAATCCACTTAGAGGATCTAAGTTTGCCCAGGCAAAGCGGTGTGAGTTTCAGACTGCCCATGCTTATTAATCTTATTGGTTTCATTGGGCGACAGGGCTTGAGATGTCAATTCATCTCAGTGTTGGGTAAAAGTCCCACAAAATTAGAAACGACGTCTCCAAAATGACCTTTACAGTGTTGACGGGGATGTTAAACCTCAAATCAAATAAACAAATAGGAGAACCTGTACTGGTAAACGGCTTAGAAGATCTAAGCAGGTCCAGGTAAATTGGTGGGAGACTGTCCGCTCATGCTTATAAACCCTATTCGTTTCACTGGGCGACGGGGCATGGGAAGTCATTTCATCTCAATGTGGGTAAAAGTGCCACAAAGTTGGAAGCAATGACTCCAAAATGACTTATACAGTGTTGACAGGTATGTTAAACATCAACTCAAACAAACAAACAAAAAAAGAACACCATAATATGGCTTATCCATAATCTGTACCCTATATAATTTAAGAAACTGATGTCAGTACATTTTGTAATTGCAGTCTAGCAAATTTCAATAAATTCTGGTGATCTGACCAGATATACATGTAAGTATTTTTTGGTTTTCTGTAACTAAAGTTTAACAGGTACATAATCATACTCGTGTTGAGTTTTTCCCTTGCATTAAAATTCAAGCATGCATTTGAACCTCATGATTGGGGACTAGGGTTTTAAGCTAACAATCAATCATTCGTGCATTGTTACACCCTGCATTACGTCCTGATACTCTCGCTGGTGATGGTGTTTGCTTGAATACTAAACTTACTGTCCTCGAAAATGGTACTGAGCCCGGGTATGTTAAACTTTAGTTACAGAAAACCCCAAAAAGATATAAATTAAGGAAGTGGCTATTGACAGCTGGCTTTCAATAGCGAATGTCTGCTATCGACAGCCGGCTGTCAGTAGTGAATGTTCGCTGTTGGCAGCCAGCTGAGATATTGATATTATATTATCATTTAGGAACTGGCTGCTGATAACCGGTTGTCACCAGCCTGTGAGGCTGATGACAACCAGCTGATATAAAACTTGTTTACAATGATTAGGTTTTATTTGACATGATTTTAAAATAGATTTTAAGTTATATTTGCTATCCTATCACAAACTGGGGCTGATACTAGCTGATGGAGAACAGGTTCAAACCATGAAATGTGGAAAAAATACTTGATGTTCTGAAGGATATGGTCTTCAGTCTGCAACAGTTTACTGTGGTTTTTGTTTGTTTGACAATTATTTCTGATTGGCCTCTTGTGACAAACAAGGTAATGGATGGAAAAGTATATTTGCCAGTATAAACTACCAGTATGTGTAGCTATCAGTTTGTCTGAAAAAAATATCTAACAAATGAAAGCACTGGTGGCCAGTGTTGGATTGTTTATCTCCGAGTGTAGGCTGAACTTTGTTTTATCATCTGCAATACTGATTAATGGGCTCAGTCCAATATTTGACAACGCAGGTACCCGAAAAGAAATTCACTGATACCAACCTCAGGACCGGGGGGGGGGGGTGGGTATGCCCCCTCAGAAACCATTCAGATCACCACAACCATATATGTTATTGTTTCTTATGATAAGACACAGTCACTGACACCGTAAGGTCTCCCTGGGTGGTATACCTCACCCACTCCAGTTTCTAAGGCATGGAAAAAATAGCCCAAAATTTTGTCAGAAAGGGTCCACAGTTAAGTTCTGTCAGATGACTTAATTTGAAAATGGGGATTTAATAAAATATGGATATAAAATTTTGTAAGAGGGTTTCAAAGGGTCCCCTTGCCTGCATGCACCCCATTCCACATACACTTCATAAAAGGGTTAATAAATGTATCTCAGAAACCGTTCAGATCCCTGTCCCTAAACCATGTACACACATTCAGTAATACTGGTTCCCCAGGGGTATGCTCCACATCTCCAGTTCAAATGAGGCCACCAGAGTGAAACTGTAGATTTTCTTTTGCTCCAGCATTTCAGTTATTTCATGCCAGTGAGTCCTCATCATTGAGCTATTTCTGAAACAGTTTTGTTTATTTGAATTCAGGTTTAAAGTCCATGTCAACACTATTCAGGTCATTAAATTGGAGATGTTTGTTCCTATTTTGTGGGACTTTTACCCCACATTGAGAAGAAATGACATCTCAAGCCCAGCCATCCAATGGAACCAATGTAGGATTTATATGCATGGTTGGTCGGACTCAGACTACTTTGCCTGGTCAGGCTTAGACCTTCTAAGCAGTTTACTAGTACTCATGTGCGGTCGGTTTCAACTCTTTGTGGGAGCATCATGTAGCCCAATCTATTTCTCCAAGCCCAGATGTGCAGGGGCCAGATTATTTCTGTACTAGTTTGATGTTTATGTTCTCAGAGAAGTTGCACTGTTGAGTGTGGGCTTACACCTCAGAAACTGCTGAGATCCCCACCCAAACCCTTAATTAAGATACCGATCACAACAGTTGTCGTCTGTTTTGACATCTTCTGGTAGCTTTAAAAGTCATTTTTGTAAACAGTGTGAACCCAGATCTGTAGGTGCAGTCTGATCAGAGGTCACACTCTTTGCCTGTATACAAAAATATTTTTATCCGCACGCTTTTAAAAAAGCGTTCGGGGATATTGTGAACGCCTCGATCTGTCTCACCGTCTGTCCGTCAGGCTATCTCCTCCTTAACCACTGGTCGAAATGTAACCAAATTTGGTACACAGCTTTCTTACATAATGAGAGCGTGCAACGTCACATTTATTTTTGGCCCCGCCCCCAGGGGCCTTGGGGAGGAGTCAAAAGGTCAAATATCAATTAAATTCAATTTCAAAGTCAATTTTATAGATTTTGAAACCAAACTTTGCATAAGTAATGATTGATGATATATGTAACACATATTGAACGGGATTTTGGCTGCGGCCCCTGGGTCATGCCCAAGGGGTCGGACTTGGGGGTGGGGTCATGGGGTAAAATACAAATTTTACCGAATATAGTCATATGGAATATCAAATTGAAGGGGGTGATTAGTAGAATACAATACAAGTAAAATTTTTACCCTGGGGTCAGATTGGGGACCTGGGGGAGGTGTCAAAGGTCAAAATATAAGTGTTTTGGAACATAGTCATGTGGCATATCAAATTGAATGGGGTGATTAGTAGAATACAATACAAGTAAATTTTTTACCCTGGGGTCAGATTGGGGACCTGGGGGAGGGGTCAAAGGTCAAAATTTAAGTTTTTTGGAACAAAGTCATGTGGCATATCAAATTGAATGGGGTGATTGGTAGAATACAAGTAAAATTCTTACCCTGGGGTCAGATTGGGGCCCTGGGGGAGGGATCAAGGGTCAAAATTTAAGTTTTTTGGAACATAGTCATGTGGCATATCAAATTGAAGGGCATTTTTGTTTTTGGTTTTACAGCCCTTTCAAGATTATTTCACTCATATCGAGCCAATCGTTATTCAGAGGTGGGCGTAAACCGGAGTACCCGGAGAAAAACCACCTGACCTTCCGTTGAAGAACTTGGCGTCTCACGTTACCCGAGCGAGGCTCGAACCACAGCGGTGAGAGACCTAATGATCAAGAGTCAGCGCTCTTAACCACTAGGCCACGGAGGCCCGTTAAATTGAAGGGCATGATTAGTAAAATATAATTCAGGTAATATTTTGACCCTGGGGTCAAATTAGGGCCCAGGATGAGGGGTTTTCGGTACTTGGTCCCTCTGT
Organism: Lucinisca nassula; assembly: GCA_963580285.1. Classification (NCBI taxonomy): domain Eukaryota; kingdom Metazoa; phylum Mollusca; class Bivalvia; order Lucinida; family Lucinidae; genus Lucinisca; species Lucinisca nassula. Next base: position 29,145 of record CAUZLF010000008.1, read on the forward strand.
AGAAAGCGTGGGGATTTGCGATGGCGCGCCATCGATAGTATTCTAGTTTAAAATGTTTGCAAGAATACAGCAGACAATACAAACAGATGACATTTTGGATGCATGTTTTGTGACATCTTGAGGGCTAAATCATTTATGTTCATTGGTGGTGTTCCTTATGATGAGGAACATTCAATGGCATCAACCCAGTATCCCCTTTAGGTATGCCTCGATCACACACTCCAGTTCACTGTTGATTAAATATCTTGGAAACTGTTCAGCTCCTCACTGTTAAATGATATACAGTTAATCATGTAAAACTGTTAACTTCCATGAAAAACTATGTTCTCGTACGGTTTTCATTCTGATTATAATAATCATATTTCAAGCCTGTCTTTTCTTAGTATAATCTTCACCATCCTTTTCAGCATGCAAATAGTATGTCTTTATCATTATTATTATGATTGTCATCTTTTACTATTACTATTATCATTATCATAACCATTATTATCTTATATCATATGTTGTCTCAGTGTTGAAAGCAAGACTTGCGACCAGTCTTCTTCCTCTGAACTTTAAGCCGTGTGTGTTCCTGCATGGAAACCTGCATAGGCATGCTCCATTTGCAGCCTTAGTCAAATGTTCAATATCAAGCGGCAAAAAGAAAGAGCACTATTGAATCACTTATTGCTCATGAGCAAAGTATAGAAATCACGATTTGCAGTCGTATTGGCACTGATTTCTACACATTTTCGGCTCATTTTTCGATCAGCCTTTTAAATTCCAAAAAAAACAGGCAGTGCTTCATTTTTCTATGGTCCGGCACCGGCAGCTCAACGTCATTTACTCATGTTGGGCAAACTGCCACGATTTGCAGCCCAGAAGCACTTAACATATGTTTTGTTGTGGAGCTATGGAGTTCTGTCCGCTTGACCATGGCAGACATAAAAAGCCTTAACCTAAACGAACAAACGAACGAACGATATGTACGAGACACATAAATTGAAAGTCCATGATAGCACGTCTCTTATTGATCTCTAAGTCTGATTGCTGCGCTGAGTAATGCCTGGATTGTGTTTATACACAATTATAATATCCAATAAACGTTGATTGAAAAACAAATTACTTATACTCGTATTCAGTTATTTTACTACGTTGGGGGTGTTTCAGTTAAAATGGTATTTTTATGGGTACGGGCTATTTAGTAGATATTTTTTGGGCGCCACTTCTAAAACTGACTATTTTGTGGGGAGTATCCAAAAGGGGGTGTTGCTAGTCTTCTGTTTGACTATTCCACTCATATCAGAAGCTGTTTGTTTTTTTACCTTGCCGCACAACAGCTTAGTGGTTTTATAGTATTAAAATAGCTATAACGGGCCTCCGTGGCCTAGTGGATAAGAGCGCTGACTCTTAGTCATTAGGTCTCTCACCGCCGTAGGTTCGAGCCTCGCTCGGGCCACGTGTGAGACACCAAGTTCTGCAACGGAAGGTGAGGTGGTTTTTCTCCGGGTACTCCGGTTTTCGCCCACCTCTGATTAACGATCGGCTCGATATGAGTGAAATAATCTTGAAAGGGCCGTAAAACCCAAACAAAAAAAAAAAAAAAAAAAATTAAAATAGCTATACTCTTAGAAACTGTTTATAACACTCTTGTTACAAATATAATCATTATATTGAAGAAATATGTAAAAAAACACATTTTCATATAAAAAAGTGGAACGAGAATCGGATGAGTTCCAGAATCCTTCGTACGGGATAAGCCTTCAAATAGTATCAGGACAAACTTATTTGTGTCCCAAACGGCCAGAATTTAACTTGATAATTTAAGGCGGTTCTCACGAGTTCCCATAATCTATATTTTGAGCAGAACACAATTTTTCATAATAAAATTTTCATTTTTTCGGCCATAAAGGTGGTAATGTATTTGTAAAGGCGTGTTTGCGTAATGAGGTAAGGCATATCCGGGCTCAGCAGGACAAGGGTTAAGCTTGTCTCATTGGGAAAATGACAATTAAGTACTTTATGATATCGGGTATATATTTTGGGGTATGCTTTAATGTGCAGATATTTATATACTGGATCTTTTTGGGTACACTATCAATCTTAGTATTTTGGGTATGGGGATGGAACACTAGATGCTGAAGACGTGCATGAATAGCGCCCGCTATAAAAGTCGAAAGACTTAAGGACCTGACAAAAGCAACTATTAGCATCACTGAAAAAAAGAAACAAACAACTAAATGTTCACCTGGAGAAAATACGCATCTCCGGTTTTTAAAAGTGGTTTCGATATCAAGATTATTCATAAAATACTTGCTGTTAAAATCAAGGGTAAATTATACAGCTAAAACGACCAGAAAATGCAGTATTTAGCAACTTAAACGTTATGTATTCAAATTTAGCATTTCCACACAAAACAGGCGTTGGTTTGAGTATTGAGCGGCAGATTCCATTAGCACAAGTTTGTTCCAGTTTTTGGTAAAATGACAGTTTGATACTATAGATTATTTTCGTACGTTAATTGGTCAATACCGGATGAAGTCTCCACGTGCACGGTTAACTGTCTCGCGCTACTTCTCAAACCATCGGTCAGACGTCAGATTTTATGAATGATCAGTTCTAGCTTCTCGAGATGCAAAACTACTTCACTTTCGTCCAGATACTGTGCAGGAGGGTCAATTTTCTGTCGCAAACGCCCAAGAATGTCCCAGACCTACTAAAGTATGTTGAAATCAAGTTGCAATGGTTCTTAAAATGAGGCTCAACTACCGGCTCAAGGACGTCTCATCCGTAAGCTTTCCTGCTGTGTATTTAGGACCATCTTGCCGTCATGCGATATACAACAGTTGAGCAGCGCAGTCATACTTTGTGTATCGCATTACGCTAACACACCCGTGCGACATAGTTCATTTTTCACATCTCCAAAATGGCTACTTTTCGGATGAAAATCCATGACATTTTTCTTATTTATACTGCAAATATAGGTTGTGGGTACTCGTTAGAACCGCCTCATTGAGGCGGTTCTAACGAGTACCCACAACCTATATCTAGGGGTATAAATAAGAAAAATTAATGTTTACCCCCGTAAACCCCAGTTTTCTATATACAAAGTGGGGTGTAAGGGGGTGTTAATTTAACGGACTTGTTCACGTGATGGTACCTTTTGTATGGTCGACCCTTATTGTAAACATCACTGAGAAAAATATTATTTGTCTTGCCATGGGGTGCTTTATATTCCTCCATCTGTAAAGACAGGTAAAGATGGGCAACATGTTTAAACTAAAACTTAATATTTACCTTTACACGGACATATATACGGAACCGGGAAGGGAAATGATTTTTTATAAGTTGTGCGCACAAGATAATATCTACAAGATATTATCTTGCTCGCACAACATATTATCTTGTGCACACAAGATGAAAATCCTTGATATTTTTTCTTATTTATACTGCAAACATAGGTTGTTGGTGCTCGTTAGAACCGTTCTAACGAGTACCCACAACTTATGTCTTGGAGCAGAAATAAGAAAAATATGGCATACCCCCTTAAACGCCAGTTTTCTTTATAGAAAGTGGGGTTTAAGGGGGTGTTAATTTCGGGGAGTTGTTCACGTGATGTAGTGGTCAACTTGTTAACAGCTCTAGCAATCATAATATCCAATATAGTACCAGATTTGCTGAAAAAAAATGACAGCAGCTTTTGCTGCTCTTATTTTATATCAGCAATAATATTGCAAAAGCTGCTCTCATGTTTTCAGCAATAATATCAGCATATTTGTCAGAAATCAAATGATATCAAATGATCACTATTTAACGATACATTAACGGCGTCGTTACTTTTGATCAACTGGCCCCTGGTCATTATCTCCGGAGACAGCTTTTCTCCGGACGGGACTCAACAAGTACCTGCTGATCGTATTAAGGGTAATGAACTTATCTGGGGACAGTTGTTCAAAACTAACGATGTTGTCAGTTAAAGTTCGAACAAATTTACCTGATACTGGTGACATAACATAATGGCATACCCGACTGAATGCATATATTTATCTTCGCCGTTTTCCGAAGATGGCGATATTGTTGTACAATACACAGAGGTCGGTAAATGTGCCGCTATTCACGTAATGCCGAAAATTCACGAGAAGTTTACGAAAGCCGACGTATTAGGCGATAGCATTGACCAATTTATTCCATGCATAAAGGTCAGTCTCAGGTCAAATTGTTCGCACTATACGAGTAACATATTGTTCAAACCTTCATCATTAGTTATGGCAAATATTCTTATATTTCTGCTGAAAAAAATGTGAGTAGCTTTAAATGCAAAAGTTCTCACATTTTTCCAGCAAAAATACCAAAGTATTAGATGTATTACTTGCTATAACAGTTAACAATCGGACATTAACGCATTAAGAATAGACGCCTATATAATTTTGACCCCCTCGAACCCCAGATTTATATAGTAAAATTGGGGTTTGCAGGGGTAAACATTATTTTCTTATTTCTGCTCTAAAATGTAGTTTGTGGGTACCCGTTAGAACCGCCTCAATGAGGCAGTTCTAACGAGTACCAATCTATATTTTAAGCAGAAATAAGAAAAATATCACAATTTTTCATCTTATAATTTTCATATTTTCGGCAATAAAGGTTACAATGTATTTGTATAGGCGTGCTTTCATAATGGAGCTGGTTTAGTTAACAACGCTTTGAACAACTGGGCCCTGACGTCTCAGACTTGAGATTTTCTGTTAATTTTCTTACAGACCCAGTTCCTACATGTATATAAGACGGGTCTACTCTTAAACGAAAAAACAATGCACAGGCCCCAGGGTTATAATTTGAACAATCTTGGTAGAGGTCTACTAGATGAAGCCTCATACCAAATATCAAGGACCTGGGCCTTTTGGTTTCAGACAAGAAGATTTTTACAGGTTTTCCTTATATAACCCTATGTAAAACCAGTGGGCCGCGCCCCGAGGCCATTTTTGGCCCCAGGGCTATAATTTGAACAATCTTGGTAGAGGTCCATTAGACAAAGCTTCACAAAAAGTATCAAAGACCTGGGCCTTTTGGTTTCAGATAAGAAGATTTTTAAAGGTTTTCCCTATATAAGCCTATGTAAAACCAGTGGGCCCCGTCCCGGCTTTAATTTGAACAACATTGGTAGAGGTCCAATAGATGAAGCTTCATACCGAATATCAATGGCCTGGGCCTTCTGGTTTCATACAAGAAGATTTTTAAAGTTTTTCTCCTATTTTCCCTTTTTGTTGCCATGGCAACCAGAGTTTCTGCATGAAATTGAATTCTTTGAACAACTTTGAGAGAGGACCACCTTAGGATTATTTCTGCCAAGTTTTGTCCAAATCTGTTAAGTGGTTTAGGAGGAGATGTTGTTTAAAGAAATTGTGAGCGGACGGACAGACGGACGACGACGACGACGGACGGTGACCGATCACAAAAGCCCACCTTGAGCCTTTGGCTCAGGTGAGCTAAAAACGTGTACACTCCATACGTTTCAATCATGTAGTGTATTCCTTGCTTCCAAAGGATAAACCTTTCACAGAATATATTTATCGATTTATAAAATTTCTCAAAGTCTTTTCTAAATAGAACTGAAGTAGCCTAAAGGCAATGATCAGCAATCGATACAATTAACCTAAAGCCCCTATCAGAAACAACGTGGGAAAAGAAACACATACAAAACAAAGGACGTGGATTGTGGCCACATAAAATCAATTAAAGTCCCACATACCCCGACCTTCCGGGCCATTTGGCTTTGCACTTGTAGTGAAGTTGTTTTATTTGTGTGCTTCTTTCCATTTGGTGTCTTGATGTATGGGATAATTGTATCGATCCCTGATCAGTGCTTTCATTTCTGTTTGGTGTAATAGTTTGTATTTTGGAAAGAGTTATCTTCCTCGAATATGTTTCTATTCCAAACAAGATGCTGAGGCATATATTTTGCAGCAATAAAATTCTATGTTTTATGATACTGGCGAGATTACAAACAAATCAAAAGTTGAAAAGTCATTAAATTCGATCTCGTTCTTTTACGTATTTAGCGTTTAAGTGTTCAAATAAGAAAGGTCAACAATATAATGTTGCTGAATAATTAGTTACATATACGTTTTATCTTTACTATACTATAATTAAGTAAAATCAAGTAAACGTAACAATCCCTGAGATGATAAAAGAGCCTGAATCTGAAATGTGACTGAAAAACAATAAAGCATCACGTGAATAAGTCCGTAAAATGAAGACCCACCTATACCCCACTTTATATAGAGAAAACTGGGGTTTACGGGGTAAACATTATTTTTCTTATTTTTGCTCCAAGACAAAGGGTGTGAGTACTCGTTAGAACCGCCTCAACGAGTACCCACAACCTATGTTTGCAGTATTTATAAGAAAAATATCACGGAATTTCATCAGAAAAGATGGCCATTTTGGAGATGTGAAAAGTGCACTTTATCGCACGGGTGTGTTATCGTAATGGAGATAAATTGGAAAGCATTGCGAGCTCACATTTTCAAAATTGATAATTTTCTGATTTTCTTATTTTTACCCCAAACATAGATTGTGGGTCCTCGTTCAAAAGATACAATAAACCTAAATCTCCAATTACATCAGAGACACCAAAGGGAAAGAAACACAAACATGAAATTACTAGACCCTAATGGAAAGCCAAAATGGCAGTTACTTTCCCCGCAAATGGCCAACTGGCCATCCAAAACAAAAGGATATAAGAGACACACACTCAAAGATGATCTGTACCAAAAATAAACCGCGACAGAAGAGCCGCCTTGCAATGGTCAGTGAAAAGATTTCACGGACGGGTGTGCTAAAATCGATTTTACGCTGTTCTGTTCGCATGAAGGTTCCTCTGTCGCGGTTTATTTTTGTTATGGTTTGTCTTTGAGTGTGTGTATTGCTTATATTATTTTGTTTTGGATAGCCAATTGGCCATTTTGTGGGAAAGTGACCTTTTGCTTTTCCGCTATTGATCTTTCCATTAGGGTCTAGTAGTTTCATGTGTGTGCTTCTTTCAACTTTGTGTCTCTGATGGGAGCTGTGAGTTAATTGTTTCGATTCCTGATCATTGCCTTCACTTCTATTTGCTACATCTCCGAGAACACAAAAATCAAACAACTACGGAGATGAAACAATGGTTAGGACAAACGGTTAGGACTCGACAGCAAGAAGTAACTGAAATGCGAGATCAAAAGAAAAACAAGTTATATTGCGATGGGCCCGACCAGAGACGGAGCAGCAGGTACCAACCAACATTACAAAAATAATTTTAATTCTAATTAAGCCTTTATGCTGGGACCGCCATGAATCTGAGGCCTGACCAACCGGCGGGCAATAAAAATGGAAGCAATGTTATCGA
>CAUZLF010000008.1:41507-101507 GCA_963580285.1 Lucinisca nassula
CCCTGGAATATATTTGGGAGATTCTTGGGCGTCGAATACAGAATATTGAACACCCCACGCCCCCTCCCCCACCACAACATACACGCGCGGCTAGAGCTGACCAGCCAGCAATTTCGACGTCTGACCGATGGGGATGAAACGAAGGGTCTGGGAATATGCTGCTCTGTCAAAATGATACATCTTGAACACGCAACGTATTCTGATACCACATTTTCTGTCCGGTTGTTGCTTTGTTAAGTTAGTCATGGTGTTGCATAGTTTACCATCTTTTGGGTCGATTTTTTTTTCATTCGACCCAAAGTAACTACCTACAGAAGCTTCTCGCCTGCTATTGTCACGTGACTATCGCTGACCATCTACACCATGAACGTACCGGTTATTTAATGAAGCTCTCTTCTGCGGCGTCTGATCAGGGCCTACACTGTTTGCAATGTCCATGTTCACCGGCCCAGTCTACATGGCGCACTGACATCACAAGGAAAGACTATAGCGCTGCTATAAATAACTGGTACCTGGATTTGAACATGGTCAGTGATAGTCACGAGGTCAATAGAAGGCGGGAAGCTTTTTGTAGTTAGTAACTTTTAGTCAATTGATAATTAATCGACCCAAGCGCGGCGTCTGATCAGGATCTACACGTTTTGCTTATGGTATAGGAATTTAAAGGATAAACGAAACATGTTCAAATCCACACTCGAAGACAATCGACCCACTAGTGCTGTCAGTGCTTTGATCTATACATGATTTTTACAGCACACGATGAGAAAGTTTGATACCGAAAAAAACTGTCAATATGACTTTTAGCCCGCTTTTATTTTACTGAAACGGGGTTGAATTTTTTTGTTTGATTTGAGGTTTAACGTCCCCGTCAACACTGTATAGGTCATTTGGAAGACGTTGCTTCCACTTTTGTGGGACTTTTACCCAACGTTGAGATGAAATGACTTCTCAAGCCCTATCGCCTAATGAAACCAATGGGTTTATAAGCATGGACGGTCCGACTCGCACCGCTTTACCTGGGCAGGCTTAGATCCTTTAAGCGGTTTACCAGTACTCGTGTGCAATCGGATTTCAGCTCTGCATTGAGGCACCATGCAGCCCATCAATTTCTTCAAGCCCCGATGGGCGGGGGCCGTGAAACGGGATTGAATGCGCGACCGATGGGCGGGGCCGTGAAACGGGATTGAATGCGCGACGTCCTGATGAGACAGAAAACCCTCTGTCTCTTACATGATACATTTGGGCCTCTAGTTTTATAGTTCTTGAGAAATATTTGATAAAATTAACATTGGCCAATATAGAGAGAAAGAAGAATGAAAGAACATGTGAAAAATACACCGAGAAAGGTCATTGGCGTTTACACGATACAAGTAAGCCGATAATGACCCTAGTCTCACAATGTTATCACATAATTTGCATAATCTGCTTGATGTAAACTTGTTTTCAAAGCGGGGGTTTAATGAAACGGGGGTGTTTAACATTAAGTGTGTGTATAGGACTTAATATCTCGTAAGTCGAAATTTCGAGATACTAAGTCGAAATTTCGAGATAGTATGTCGAAATTTCGAGATACTAAGTCGAAATTTCGAGATACTAAGTCGAAATTTCGAGTTAACAAGTCGAAATTTCAAGTTAATAAGTCGAAATTTCGAGTTACTAAGTCGAATTTTCGAGTTATTATGTCGAAATTTCGAGATACTAAGTCGAAATTTCGAGTTAATAAGTCGAAATTTCGAGTTATTAAGTCGAAATTTCGAGATAGTACGTCGAAATTTCGAGATACTAAGTCGAAATTTCGAGATACTAAGTCGAAATTTCGAGTTAATAAGTCGCAATTTCAAGTTAATAAGTCGAAATTTCGAGTTACTAAGTCGAATTTTCGAGTTATTATGTCGAAATTTCGAGATACTAAGTCGAAAATCCGAGTTACTAAGTCGAAATTTCGAGTTATTATGTCGAAATTTCGAGATACTAAGTCGAAATTTCGAGTTAATAAGTCGAAATTTCGAGTTACTAAGTCGAAATTTCGAGATACTAAGTCGAAATTTCGAGATACCTATCAAAAGAAAAAAAATATACCTGGCCCTAATGCTCTTTCGTAGATATGCCATTGACATGTATGCAAAAAATCAGCCAAATCTGGAGTTGACAATTTTTTGTGCCATTTCTCCCAAGAAGGGTATCACAATACGGCGACGTCAAGAAATTGGGTGGTGCTGTAAATGAGGCGTCTACGCCGTCGGTTTAAAATCTCATGATCTCTGCCTTAATTTAGAGGCTTAAGAAAACACTATTCTCAACAACCATCTTTGTTTTTTTCACCATATCGCATCTCGGATCAGAATATTGAGGGCCCAAAGTCACCGGAAGTTCGAAAGGTTTTCTTCCTTATTTTTTTTCTGACAAAATATAGTCTCAAACGGCGGAAGCAGATTGTGAATAGAATCATAGCAACAGCCCTTGGTGACGCCCTACTGTTAATAATCATTAGAATATTCCACCTTTTGACCTTTTGGCTTTGGATAGGCCCAATTACAATATAAAGAATCGGGGCTTGATGAAATATATTGGACTGCATGATAGTTCCACGCAGAGCTGAAGCTGACCGCACACGAGTATTGGTAAATCGCTTAAAGGTTCTAAGCCTGCCCAGGAAAAGTTGTGCGAGTCGGACCGTCCATGCAGATAAAACCCATTGGTTCCATTGGGCGACATGGCTCGAGATTTAATTTCATCGCAATGTAGGGTAAAAGTCCCACAAATTTGGAAGCAACGTCTCTGAAATGACTCATACAGTGCTGACGAAATCAAACAAACAATATAAAGGATGTCAGGCTTTTGTGTTCATTAACGTTCTGCATGCAGTTTTTTAAAGCCCACAACTTCATAGAACTTGGAGGGGGCATATTGCTTCTGCTTCGTTCGTCCGTTCGTCCGTCCATTAGGATTTTGATGCCATAGCATAACTTAAGAACCGTGTATGCTAGGGTTTTGAAATTTCATATATGGATTCCTCATGGAAAATTAGGTGACGCGTATTTTTTCTCATCCGGATTGTGTCCCTTTCAAGAGTTATTGCCCTTTGATTTTATTGATAAAATCTTGTCAGCAAATATCTCAAAATCTATTGGAACAGAACAGAACAGAACAGAACTTTATTAATGTAAAAACATTCTCAGGCTACAAAATGTGGCATAAGAGAAACAGACATTTAGCCTAACAATTTCATGGTGACGTAAAAGACATTGCAATTGTGATTACCATTACTGCCCCTGGGGTATGACATTATACTACTGGTCCGCTACCACACACCCAGTAGTGACCAATGAGTTACTGTTCATAACAACATCTAACAAACATAAAATTACAACAACATTTGTAATGTTGAGTGGGAAATGTTCGGCTCATGTTTTCTATCAGTAGCTGTTTTTTTTTTTTTTGTTTTGTTTTTTTTTCGTCAATAAAGTATCGGAGTTTCGGATGGACACTCCGCGTTGTCCTATACAGTGTCATCTGGGGGCCTATCGGTGGCCCCGTTTGACTGCGACATTATTTCTGTTGTCCGGTAATATTATCAGTAAGTGTTAATTGGCGGATCGAGCCAAACAGGGAAGATCCGGGCGATTTTGTAATGCTCTGACCACTGGAGTTGCTGAGTTGAGCCGGTGGTAGAGATGTCTCGGTATTGCCCTCAGAATGGCCGTGCTACATCAGTCCATGTCGTGAATCGGTTTCCATGAAAACGCCACACTGGTTCAATGAGTACTAGATCCGTCCTCAGAAGAATCGGGTTTTATCCTATCACGCTTCATGTATTCCCACCGCTTTGTATATACGACCGTCCATCACTAATTTGGCTGGGTACTCGATCGACATCTTAAGGCGCGTTCACCAAGCCAAGATTTACATACGTGCAGATCTTTTTTAATTCAGACCCTATGTAAAGGATACACAGGTACCTGAGCAAATTATTAAAACCAACCATGAGTATATTTACATGCGTTCACCAGTATTTTAATGCCAGGTGTATTTCTTAATTTAAATCAGTCATTTCTTGAATTTTGTTGAGTCAAGATGTCAAGTTATATCTTTCTACGGCGGCAAAATAGCAAGAAACTCCTACAAAGAGTTCTTGTAGGGCTCACTTTGGGGCTTTCTAGAGAGAAGGAGGTGCTGAAAAGACCAAAAACATCTGACTGGTGGGACAGAATTGTTTTGGATAATTTCACAGACGCACAGTGGGTGGAGAACTTTTGCATGAGTAAAGAAACTTTTGAATTTCTTTGCTCAAAATTAGAGCCGGTCTTGAAGGGAAAGGAGAATTCAATAGAGAAACCACTGGATGTGAAGATACAAGTTGCTGTGGCATTGTATTGGTTAGCTTCTGCTTCAGAGTATAGGACAGTTGGACACTTATTTGGCATAGGGAAGTCCACAACTTACAACTGTGTTCATGATGTGTGTAATGCAATAGAAGAGACTTTGTGTGACCAATATGTGCGTCTGCCTAAGGATGACGACTTAAAGGATGTCATAACTGGTTATGAAGAGAACTGGGGATTTCCCAACTGTGGTGGGGCCATTGATGACACACACATTCAAATTAAAGCCCCACATGATTCTCATGGAGACTATTGCAATAGAAAGGGATTCTATTCTATCATAATGCAGGCTGTTTGTGATTATAAATGTATATTTAGAGACATTTTTATTGGATGGCCTGGAAGAGTTCATGATGCCAGAGTGTTTGCTTACTCCGATGTTTTTGATAAAGGGGAAAAGAACATATTATTTCCGCAGTGGACTAAAAAGATTCAAGTACAAGGCAGGGAGATATCTCTCCCTATAGTTCTGCTTGGAGATCCTGCATATCCGCTAAAGCCATGGCTCTTAAAGCCTTATTCGAACAGAGGGCAGCTGTCAGCTGTTCAACAGGCATTCAATTATAGACTAAGTAGGGCGAGGATGACAATTGAAAATTCCTTTGGACGACTGAAAGGGCGATGGAGGTGTTTACAAACTTGTTTGGATGTTGATGTGAGTTTTGTATCTACAGTAGTTGTAGCCTGTGTGGTTCTTCATAATCTGTGTGAAATACATAATGAAGGCTATCATGAGGAATGGACCAATATGATGCAAAATGAAGCTGTCAGAAAAGTTGATGATGAAGATCCTGATCAAGCTGAATGCCCAGATGGTAAACAAGTGAGAGATGACATTGCCAATGCATTTGCACATAATGTAATATGAATCCTAACTTCTGCCTCAGTAGAATGTGTATGCAGTGACTTAATTTGTGATGTCATGGACTACAGGGACAATGATTTGGTTGAAGTTTGATTTGTGATGTGTACATGGACTACAGGGGCAGTGATTTCAACTACTGATTAGGTTTTTGTTTGTTTGATTTGATGTTTAACATCCCCGTCAACACTATTTAGGTCATTTTGGAGATGTTGCTTCCAATTTTGTGGGACTTTTACCCAACATTGAGATAAAATGACATCTCAAACCCTGCTGCCCAATGAAACCAATATGGTTTGAAAGTATGGACGGGCTGTCTCGCAGCAGTTTTCCTGGGCAGGCTTAGACCTGCTAAGCGGATTACCAGTACTAATGTGCGGTCAGTATCAGCTCTGCATGGAAGCATCATGCAGCCCAATCTATTTCTCCAAGCCCCGATGGGCGGGGGCTGTCAGTGATTTGGTAGAAGTTTGATTTGTGATGTGTAACAAGGACTACAGGGACAGTGATTTGGTAGAAGTTTGATTCGTGGTGTGTAACATGGGCTGCAGGGACAGTGATTTGGTTGAGGTTTGATTTGTGATGGGTAACATGAACTACAGGGACAGTGATTTGGTTGAAGATTGATTTTTGATGGGTAACATGCAGTTTCATAAGCGAAGTAGTTGGGGCCTGGGATGTCAATTGATCCTTGGTCACATTTATTAACCTTTAACCTGCTGAATATTCAATTAAGCCACACCCATTTCTGACTTTGAACCAATCAGATGACTTGATGCAGTTTATTTCGACATTTTCATAAAGTGAATGTTAAACAGTGTAGATCCTGCCACCTGATCTGGATCTACACTGTTTGCAAAGATAGGGCTCGTCGCCTTCAGCAGGATAAAGGTTAAGCAAAGTCTCGAAGATGACATAAAATATGTGTTGACGAGCAACGTAAAAAATATATATATATATATATATGTGTGTGTGTTGATGGGGACTTAAAACCACCATAAAAAAACGATTTTGAACCAATTGCCAAATTCATTAATTAAACAAGCTACTACCTACTGTCGATGGGTTGTTTTTCTAAGCACTGGGTTCGAACCCGCAACAAAAATAGAATAATTATTCTTGCACACCAGACCAAGATATCCGTGATTTTACCCTGGGATAGAAATTTATGTTCTGACCCTGGTGTTCTGACCCAGGGGCCAAATATTCTCACATGTTTGATAAGCACTGGTTGAACACGACCTCACATGCACCGTCTTTAAAGTTTGACGTCACTGCATGTATGTGACGTCACTAAACATCACACCATTGTCATTCCAATATGACGGACGTCCGCAACCAAAGTGACTGCAGTGTAAAAATCGAGGCTCAGATATAGAAGGTATGCAAGAAAAAGAATCCAATATGGGCGTGAGGGGTGGATAGAAAAATCCGTCCCTCGGATCAATGCCCGGCATCACTCGGCAAGCCTTGTGATGCCGGACAGTGATCCTCTGGATGGATTTTTCCATCCACCCCTCACACCCATATAAGATTCTTATATTCCATCAACACTTTTAGAGTGTTGAGAGCGTTGAGATTATGATTGGGTTAATTTGATTTTTTATGCCAGTTTTTTACACCTCTTTCAACCTTACTAGATTATATCCAGCCTATTGCAAATCAGAGGTGGACGAAAACTGAAGTACCCGAAAAAAAAACACCTGAACTTCCCTTGCAGTACTTGGAATCCCACTGACCTGAGTGAGGCTGACCCCTGCGAAGTGGAGTTCTTAAATCAAGAAATATTCTTGAACTGCTCTTAAGAGTTATTCTTGAACTGCTCTTAAGAGTTATTAATCTGTTCATGAAGGTTTTCACTTGTACCTGAACTGTTCAAGAACACATTCTAGGGACAGTTCAAGAACTTTTTAAGAAACTCTGATGTTCTTGAAGTATTCTTAAACTTTTCTTGAACATTTTAAAGACTTTTCTTGAACAGCATGATGACCCTAATGTTCTGAACTGTTCTTAAATTTGTTCTTGTTTACATCAAAGACTTTTCTTGAACAAAGTGTCTCAAAAGGTGTTCTTGAACTGTTCTTAAATTCGTCAGGTTTTTTTTTCAAAGACATTTCTTGAACAAATTGTAATGACAGGAGTTCTAAAATTGTCCTTAGATTTGCTCTTGATTATTTTCAAAGACTTTTTTTTAACTTATGTTCTTAAAATGTTCATAAAGTGACATCTGTCCAACCCCACATATGGATTCAAAATGATTGGCCAATGTCTTTATTAAAAGGAATTACAACTCTTCCTTGCAGCATTTATGAGTTACCTGCCCTTGAACAGTTCTGGAGCATTTCAAAATGTGAAGAACAGTTCAAGAATACCTGTTCTTAAAGTGGTTGAAATGCTCTTGACGTGTTCAAGAACTCTAGTGTTCTTGAACATTTCTTAATCAGTTGAAGAACAAATGTTTCTCTTGAACTTTTCAGGAAATGTACATGAGCTGCTCTTGAAGTGTTCAAGAACAGTCCAAGAACATTTTAAGAAATGTTAAATCGGACAATTTTGAAGAATGCATGTTCTTGAATTTTTAAGAACATATATTCTTGAAAAGTTCTTAAAGACTGTTCTTGAATAGTTCAAGAACAAGTGTTCTTTAAAGAGTTCAAGAATTGTCCTTGAACTGTACAAGAAGTTCATTCCTAAACTGTTCAAGACCGTATTACATTACTTGTTCTTGAATGTTTGATTTGAGGTTTAAAGTCCTCGTCAACACAATTTAGGTAATTTTGGAGACGCTGATTCCAATTTTGTGGGATTTTTACCCGACAATGAGATGAAATGACATCTCAGCCCCTGTCGCCCAATCAAAACAATATGGCTTATATACATGGACGGGCCGACTCGCAGCAGCTTTCCTGGGCAGGCTTAGACCTTATAAGCAGATTTAGCTCTGCGTGGAAGCATCGTGCAGCCCATCTATTTCTCCGAGCCCCGATGGGTGAGGGCACCCATTACTTGTTCTTGTTCTAAACATTTTTCCAATTTAAGACCTACCTTCCATTTGACATCTTTCAGAAACAACATTTTATGCATATCTCTGTGCTCTGAATAGTGATTTTGCATTTTATAGAAATTATTGCTGACAAAATGATTCATTATTTGAAGCCCTGAACGAGAATGTTGTTTCTGAAAGATGTAAAATGGGGAGTAAATCTACTTTTGAATGTGGACTAAAAATACAAAAGAAATGTACTTTTTATATTTCATCATCTGTTTTTACAGCTGTAAAAAAGAGAAAGAATCAAAATAGTATGCTGTATTTAAGGTGGGATTAAATGTCTGCCTTTTCATCTAGAGAACTGAAAAAAAGTGGTTACAAAATAAAAAAAAAAAATTAAACATTCTATAGGGAGACATTATCATTTGTCATGTTTGAGATAATTTCATTACATTTTATATTTGCAGTCTCACACTGTTTATCCTGTCGTTAATAACTTGAATGAATAATGGAGTTGAAATGAACCAGATCCAGATCGATCAGTAATAGAAAGTGCATATCTCTAATATGGATCACATTGACTAGTATCCATAGCAAGTTGTCCCATTTAGTAACAAAAGGAGACAAATGATACAATGATAGAACTCTTCTTGAGTTATTACTCCAGCTAAACAAAATCTGATATCTACTTTACAAGTACATAAAGTTCATGAATCCAGTAGATTGCTCATCCCCCTGCATCCCTGCCAGTGTTTCCTGGTTACTAATCATACCCTGAATATCCACATCTGAATTTTCTTGGCTGTCAGTTACTAGTACCAAGCCAGTTTGAGTCATGTATGTTGCTGCTGGCTGGTTCAGGTTGCCCATGTTTTCGCTAGCTGATCCCTGATATGTTGGTCCATTGTATGAGTTGTTTCCACTTGTTTCTTCCAGGTATAAGTTACTACTATGTTTTGGTCCCTGGTATGAACTACTTCCGCTCGTTGGTCCCTGATATGAACTACATCCGCTTGTTGGCCCCTCGTATGAACTACTTCCACTTGTTGGCCCCTCGTATGAACTTCCGTTTGTTGGCCCCTTGAATGAGCTACTTCCCCTTCTTGGCCCCTGGTATGTACTACTTCCGCTTTTTGGCCCCTCGTATGAACTACTTCCACTTGTTGGTCTGTGATATGAGTAAATGTCTGAAGTTGACTGAGGCCTGTTTACCATATTCATTATCATATTCATCATGTTAAACTGATGCTGTCTTTCTTCTCGTTTTTGTCTTTCTTTTATTTCTAATTTAGCTTTCTCCAGTGCTATCCTTTTCCTTTCTATATCCAATTTTTCTTTTTCAACATCCATATACTTTTTTTCAGCCTGATCATTTGATGAATTGAAGCCTGCCATGACTGCTCCAAGAGCAATTTCAAGTTTTCTCTTTCTGGTTCGCTTTGTTCTTGATGATTTCTGAACAATAGGTGTATCCTTGACATCATCCTTCTTCTTCTCCTTTACTGTGTCTGCTACTGGCTCCTTCTCAGTAGCTTCTTTGTCTTGGGGCTCACCAGCTTCTGCATCATCCTCTCTGTCTTCTGCTTCATCAGATTCATTCTCACTAGTATTACACTCAGTCCCATCACTCTTTTCATCTTGCTCAGCAACCTCTGCATCACTTATCTCACTGTCAGATTCTCTTGACTTCCTTTTAGCACCAGACTGTATTAATTTAACTGGCTTAGAAGCTGGCCGTGTCCCAAGAATACTGTCAAGCTGGTCGAAGAACTTGCAAGTTACTCTGCCTTTACCACTCTTTTTCATTACATCTCTACACTGCCTATAGTTACGTTTTAGAGTGTGCATTCGTGTTTTGCACTGTTCAGCGGTCTTATCATAGCCTTTCTCTTTCATCTCATTGCTCAGCGTTCTGTATATGGCTGCATTATTCACCTTGCCATCTTCCAACTGTTCTTCTATGCTTTGTTCAAGCCAGATGTTCAATAAGCACTCTGTAGCTTCTTCATCCCACGTTTTACCCCTTCTCCGTTTTTTTCTGTCATTTCTCTGGCAGTTGAAGACATTTTAATTGATATTGTAACCACTTTCTAATGCTTGTGTTCAAACTGACTTTGAAATGCTTGTTCAAACTGACTGTGAGTGAAGATCAGGCATTTTAAATACATTGACTCTTTCAGCTTAGGACCAGTCAAATAAGCATTGATATGCAAAATAGCTAAATGTCCATTGGTCATATTCTTATAATAGCTTCAGTAATGATCTAAACAGGATTTATAAAGTGATAATGGGTTAATCATGTTGTTTGCAATTTTATTCAAATTGGCCAGGATTACTAATTACTAAAAGTACAATAAAACTCCAAATATTTTTTTCACCAGAATTAGTTATTAACACTCCTAAAATTTTAAAGTAGCAAGTCATGCATGTAAACCCTATTGATTTTATTGGACAGCAGGGACTGAGATGTCATTTCATCTCAGTGTCGGGTAAAAGTCCCACAAAATGACCTAAATTGTGTTGACGGGGACGTTAAACCTCTAATCAAACAAACAAACAAAATGGTGAAATGAGAGAAACTGGACATGTCCAAAGTATACAAATGCTCCCGCCTTTGCCATTGGCCCATTTAAAATTTGGCAGTCTCATTTGTTCCACCCCATTCTTAGTATCAATTTACAGTCTAGTTTATGATTGATAACAATACGTTATTCTCTATTTTATTAAGTAAATTTATGGAACTTGATTGAACCTACCTGCAATCTGACCCCTGCACCACCACTCCCATTCCCCCACTCCCGGGACATGACCCTGGAGCAATGATATCATATGTTGAAAGGTAAATAGTCTGAATAAGTGTCATACCAAATTTTTATTGTGCAATGGTAGTGATGGGCTCCAAGAACAGTGCGGATGTAAACTTCAACATTTGTTTGACTCTGGTGACATACGCACATACCCACATACGCATGCACAGTCGTAACATCACGGCGAAACACTGTATGCCCCACTCCTGTCAAGGCAGGCAGGGGACTAGCATAAAAAAGACATCTACATTCTATTAGAAACAACCCTCTCCAGACCCATTCAACTCCACTACATTAATACATATCTCCACCCAACCCTCCACCCCCGCCCATTGGGGCTTGAAGAAATAGATTGGGCTGCACGATGCTTCCACGCAGAGTTGATACCGACTGAACATTAGTACTGGTTATCTGCTTAGAAGGTCTAAGCCTGCCCAGGAAAACTGCTGCGAGTCAGCCCGTCCATGCTTATAAACTCGATTGGTTTCATTGGGCGGCAGGGATGGAGATGTCATTTCATCTCAATGTCGGGTAAAAGTCCCACAAAATTGGAAGCAATGTCTTCAAAATGACCTAAATAGTGTTGACAGGGACGTTAAACCTCAAATCAAACAAATCCACCCAACCCTTACCTACACTACCACAAACCATCCAAAAACACACACCCCAAGTCAGTCTCTAGTCTTCTCCTATCCCTCTCAACCCCATTTCAACCCACCCTACCCTATCACCAGTATCATGCTAATTGAAATATCCCCACCCAGTAAACAAAAAAACAAATACACAGGTACCTGTGCAAATAAAATTGCGTTCACCAGGCCATAAATACATAGGGTTTGTAGATCTAGACCCTGTGTAAATACGTTTGCACTTGGTCAGAACTAGGTGTATCTTTTTGACCTATGTATCCATTACTCAGGTACCTGTGCAAATAAAGGCGCGTTCACCAACGCCACAATACATAGGGTTTGTAGATCCAGACCCTAAGTATTGGATACACACGTGTGTATAATGGCGTTGGTGAACGCGCCTTTAGCCTGAGTGTGTTTCGACTTCAGAGTTTAGTTTTCATTTCTGCACGCAGTGGCTTTCTAGCGTTAATAATTTCGTCTCACACCGAATCCGGTACTTTGAAGTTTATGGACATTGGACAGAATCAGTTCACAGGCCTGGTAATCCCTGAATGCCACAATTAATGCCCTATGGCGCGTTTGGCCTTGACGGGGCCATGACGTTACCAGGCGTCCAATGCGAAGGGCACGCTGTATACAAATGTACTCTGGGTCTAAACTAAACTTGTCAATTAAGAATTCTTTGATCACTACCATGTAGTCTTCGTTTATTGCCTCTGGGGTCTCCCTAGAATATCAGGTTATTTCTGCGTTGGCTTCTGCATCAATTGACTTATAGGCTAATAAATTTACTCTGTCACTGTTAATCCCAATCTTGCTGAATATTCATTTAAGCCACACCCATTTCTGTCTATCAACCAGTCAAATTACTTGATGTGTGTGTGTGTGAATTCGGGTTTAACGTCGCTTTCAACAATTTTTCAGTCATATCACGACGGTGGCTGGTTGCGACAGGGAGCTCAATGCTCACTTTTATAGTGCTGCCTCACTGAAGTATCATGTCCCAGACACTTTACATGATACCACACCCAGTCACATTATCCTGACACTGGGTCGACCAGTCCAAGCTCTACCCCGTAAATCTGAGTACCAAGCGAGGAGCAGCTAGTACCATTTTTATCGACTTTGGTATGCCGCGGCCATGGATCGAACCCGTGACCTCCCGTTCCCCGGAGCGGACACTCTACCAACTGAGCTATCGGGGCCGGTAAATTACCTGATGTAATTTATTGCTACAAATTCATTAATTGAATGCCAAACAGTGTGGATCTTGATCAGATTGCTTCTTTAGATCTGATCTGGATCTACACTGTTTGCTAAGGTAGGGGTTGTCGTGAACAGCAAGATAAGGGTTAATATTGAACTGATCTCGCAGTTCACGAACTTCGATCTCCGTGTCGGCTAACCCTTCACTGACCCCGTTCATGCTTTGTAAACACAAGAAAATTTTATCAAGTTGAAGTCATCATAGGTTAGGTCTGATGCTGTGTTAGAAGAAAAAGTTAAGTGAGTAATTGACCAACCTACAGATGCCGTAGATCCTGTTGACTCGATGGAAACACGTGGTTTTTGTTGGTTGTTTAGTCTGGAGGCGTGGTTGTTGGCGTGACCTTACCTTATACGGGTTAAAACTAATGAATGCTTTGTGATGCATAGCATAACTTAAGAAACGTGTAAGCTAGGGTTTTGAAATTTCGTATATGGATTCTTCATGGAAAGTAAGCTGACACGTATTTTTTATACTGATTATGACCTTTTCAAGAGTTAGGCTATTGCCCTTTGATTTTTTTTGGATAAAATATTATCAACAAAATATCTCAAAAACTATAAGAACTAGAGCCTTGAAAGTTGGTGAATAGATTCGGAGTTGTGAGTAAATGACCTGATTAACTTTTGAATAAATTCCGAAAAATGCTTCATGAGTATTTGTACATTGTATGCGGACCCCGCCCATCAGGGCTTGAAGAAATTGGCTGCATGATGCTTCCCCGCAGAGCTGAAACCAACCGGTAAACCGCTAAGCCCAGGCAAAGGGGTGCGAGTCGGCCCATCCATGCTTATAAACCCCATTGTATGTAGGGTATACATACATGAACACAATCACACACATACATGAACACACTCATTCATACATGAACACACATGCACATGCATGTGCATGCATTCATGCATGCATGCAAACACACTAATGCATAAATGCACACACTAACGCATGCATGTATTCATCCATGCAGGCACACATGCAGGCACACATACATCCATTTATGATCACACATGCATGCATGCAGGTACGCACACAAACACACATACATACACACATGCAGTCATGCATGCACACATGCATGCATACGCGCACACATTAATGCATGCACACATGCATGCATGTATGCATGCATGCATTCACACGCACACTCATGCATGTATGCATGTACACATGCATGTACACATGCATGCATTTACACGCTTGCATGTATATACGCATGCATGCAGTCATGCATGTATGCACACACATGCATGCATTTTTTAACACACTCACGCAAGCATCCCCGTTAACACTGTAAAGGTCATTTTGGAGACGTTGCTTCCAATTTTGTGGGACTTTTACCCGACATTGAGATGAAATGACATCTCGAGCCCTGACGCCCAATGAAACCAATAGGGTTTATCAGCATTGACGGTCCGCCTCGCACCGCGGTTTCTGGACAGGCTTAGATCCTCTAAGCGGTTTACCAGTACTAGTGTGCGGACCGGATTCAGCTCTGCGTGGAAGCATCATGCAGCCCATATATCTCAAATGAACACACACATACATGCATGTATGCATGCACACACATTGGAGCATTAATACACACACCCAAGCATGCACGTATGCATGTATGCATGCAAGCACACATGCATGCTCACATACACACATGTATGCATACACACACATGCATACATGCACTCGCAATCTCATGCAGGCATGCATGGACACATACATGTATGCCTGCACTCACACAAGCATGCACATATACATGCAAACGTGCATGCATGCACACCACACTCATACATGCATGTACACATGCATGCGCACGCAAGCTTGCATGCACACACGTATGCATACACTCATGCATCCATGCATGCACACTCATGCATGCATGCACTCAAGCATACATGCACACACACACTAATGCACACACTCATGCATGCATGCAAGCACACATACATTCAAAAATACGCTAATGCATCCATGCACACACACACACATGCAGGCATTCATACACACATACATGCATGAATGCGCCCACAATGTATGCACGTATACATGCATACAATCACACGCACACTCATGCATGCATATATGCATGCATGTGCACAGACACATGCATGCATGCACACACACATGCATTTGGTTATGGCCCTTGGAAAATTTGGCAGTAATACATTTTTGTTAACCCTCCCGCTGCAAAACAAACCTGACACCCCTATACTTGCCAATGGATTGCTCATAACTTATATATGTGGGAGATTCCATTGCCATATATGGGTCAAAACGGCCCGCCTAGATTGGTGGGGGTGCTACCCTTCTGTTTTATATAAATATGCTGGAGCTTACCAGTCAATGTTCTATATTTTCTGGCATGATGCCACCTCAGCATTGCTTCTTATGTCTTCAATTTAACATCGCGTGAACAAATCCGTGAAATGGGCACCTGACTAAACCCGACTTTAAACGGGCATCCGTGGCCTAATGGATAAGAGCGCTGACTCTTAGTCATTAGGTCTCTCACCGCCGTGGGTTCGAGCCTCGCTCGGGTCACGTGTGAGACGCCAAGTTCTGCAACGGAAGGTCAGGTGGTTTTTCTCCGGGTACTCCGGTTTTCGCCCACCTATGATTAACGATCGGCTCGATATGAGTGAAATAATCTTGAAAGGGCCGTAAAACCCAAACCAAAAAAAAAAAAAAAAAAAAAAAAAAACCCGACTTTAAATAGAGAAACCTAGGGTTTACGTGGATATATAGTATTTTTCTAATTTCTGCTCCAAGACATAAGTTGTGGGTACCCGTTTTAACCCGTACCAACGAGCACCTACATCCTATGTTTGCAGTATAAATAGAGGATCTTACATTATTAGTGTTCATGTATTATTTAATTTATTAAACGAGTTTAGGAAAAGGGATAAAATGCAAGGCTGTGCCGAGAATTTTATCCTTTACCTCAACCAGTTTAATACAGCCTCGCCCATCGGGGCTTGAAGAAATATATGGGCTGCATGATGCTTCCACGCAAAGCTAAATCCGACCCGCACACGAGTACTGGTAAACCGCTTAGAGGATCTAAGCCTGCCCAGGCAAAGTGGTGCGCACGAGTCGGACCGTCCATGCTTATAAACCCTATTCGTTTCATTGGGCGACAGGGCTTGAGATGTCATTTCGTCTCAATGTCGGGTAAAAGTCCCATAAATTGGAACCAACGTCTCCAAAATGACCTTTACAGTGTTAACGGAGACGTTAGAACCTCAAATCAAACAAACAAACAAAACAAAGAGTTTAATTAATTCAATAATACATGAACACGAATGCAAGATTCTATTTATCATATGGCAATTAAAAACGGATTTTATTCACGAGATTGTTTACAAAAATATAAACAAGAGGCTCAATGAGCCTAAACCGCTCACCTGAGGAACTTAAGTTTTAACAATTCACAGACTTGACTACTAAATCTGCTAAAAGAATCCAGCCCATTGACCCTTACAGGATATAAGTCATGATTATTGCATTGCATTCCAAGTTTGAGACTTCTAGCTTCTATAGGTCCTGAGAAATCTTTGACGAAAATTTAACATTGGTCAAAATGGAGAGAAAGAAGAATGAAAGAACAGATGAACAAATAAGCTGAGAAAGCCCAATGTCTCTTACACAAAATAAGTAATCATTATTGAATACCAAATTTGATGCTGCTAGCTTTTATAGTTCCTGAGAAATCTTTGATTAAAAATTTAACATTGGTCTATTATCTCTATATGGAGAGAAAGAAGAATGAAGGAACAAATGAACCAGACTAGCTCCAAAACCTAATGCAGCCTTTCCCCTTGCCCAATGGTGCTACACATAAAATTTAAACAAGATTGGTCGACTGCCTTCTGAGATATGCTTCATTGACAGTGTGGACGACGGATGGACGGACGACAGACGACGGACTCCGGAGCCTTGGTATACTATCGGCTCACTGGAGCCTTTGGCTCAGGTGAGCTAAAAATTCAAGTCGCTATTTCTGTCACAACATTTTCCCTACGTTAAGTCTATGGGCAAATTTTTTTGTCTCTCAAGGTCACGTAACTCCGAGGTCAATATTCCGATTCGGCCCAAAATCGAACTTAACCGAGATTTTATGCCTGTCCTCGTTACCTGCAAGTTTGAAGCTGATATGAATAAAAATAAAGTTGCTATCGTGGTCACAACGTATTTTTTTATGCTCAAGGGCAGGTAACTCCAAGGCAAATATTCCGATTCGGCCCAAAACCGAACTTAACCGAGATTTTATGTCTGTCCTCGTTACCTGCAAGTTTGAAGCTGATCTGAAAAAAAATCAAGTCGCTATCGTAGTCGCAACATTTTCCCTAATTAAGTCTATGGGCAAATTTTTTGTCGCTCAAGGTCACTTAACTCCGAGGTCAATATTCCGATTCGGCCCAAAATGGAACTTAACTGAGATTTTATGCCTGTCCTCGTTACCTGCAAGTTTGAAGCTGATATGAATAAAAATAAAGTTGCTATCGTGGTCACAACGTATTTTTTTATGCTCAAGGACAGGTTACTCCAAGGCAAATAATCCGATTCGGCCCAAAATCGAACTTAACCAAGATTTTATGTCTGTCCTCGTTACCTGCAAGTTTGAAGCTGATCAGAAAAAAATTCAAGTCGCTATCGTAGTCACAACATTTTCCCTATGTAAAGTCTATGGGCAAATTTTTTGTCGCTCAAGGTCATGTAACTCCGAGGTCAATATTCCGATTCGAACTTAACTGAGATTTTATGCCTGTCCACGTTACCTGCAAGTTTGAAGCTGATCTGAATAAAAATAAAGTTGCTATCGTGGTCACAACGTATTTTTTTATGCTCAAGGGCAGGTAACTCTAAGGCAAATAATCCGATTCGGCCCAAAATCTAACTTAACCGAGATTTTAGGTCTGTCCTCGTTACCTGCAAGTTTGAAGCTGATCTGAAAAAAAATCAAGTCGCTATCGTAGTCACAACATTTTCCCTATGTTAAGTCTATGGGCAAATTTTTTGTTGCTCAAGGTCACGTAACTCCGAGGTCAATATTCCGATTCGGCCCAAAATCGAACTTAACCGGGATTTTATGCCTGTCCTCGTTACCTGCAAGTTTGAAGCTGATCTGAATAAAAATAAAGTTGCTATCGTGGTCACAACGTATTTTTTCATGCTCAAGGGCAGGTAACTCCAAGGCAAATAATCCGATTCGGCCCAAAATCGAACTTAACCGTGATTTTATGTCTGTCCTCGTTACCTGCAAGTTTGAAGCTGATCTGAAAAAAATTCAAGTCGCTATCGTAGTCACAACATTTTCCCTATGTTAAGTCTATGGGCAAATTTTTTGTCGCTCAAGGTCACGTAACTCCGAGGTCAATATTCCGATTCTGCCCAAAATCGAACTTAACCGAGATTTTATGCCTGTCCTCGTTACTAGCTACAGTGATGACAACATTTTCCCCATGTTAAGTCGATAGGCAATTTTTCGGGCGCTCAAGGGGACGTAATTCTTGAGTGAACTATCTGATTCGGCCCAAAATCGAACTTGACCGAGATTTTATGCCTGAACTGGTTATCTGCAAGAATGAAGTTGATCAGAAAAAAATTGACGGAGCTAGAGTGATGACAAGTTTTTTCCTATGTGAAGTCTATGGGAGCTAGATGTTGCCATGGCAACCAGAGTTCCACTCAGATCTGCCTGAAAACCTAATGAAGCCTTTCCACTTGCCCAATAATGCGACACATGAAATTTGATCAAAGTTGGCCAAGTAGTCTTTAAGATATACATTTTTGAAATTCCCATTAACCCTAATGCAGAAACACACAAGGGCAGGTAACTCCTAAGTGAATGATCCGATTCTGCCAGTTATCGAACTTGACCGAGATTTCATGGCTGTGCTGGTTATCTGCAAGAATAGAGCCAATCTGAAAATAATTGAAGCAGCTACGGTGATGACAACATTCTCCCCATGTTAAGTCAATAGGCATTTTTTTCAACGCTCAAGGGCACGTAACTCCTGAGTGAATAATCCGATTCGGCCCAAAATCGAACTTGACCGAGATTTTATGCCTGTACTGGTTATCTGCAAGAATGAAGTCGATCAGAAAAAAATTGACGGAGCTAGAGTGATGACAAGTTTTTTCCTATGTGAAGTCTATGGGAGCTAGATGTTGCCATGGCAACCAGAGTTCCACTCAGATCTGCCTGAAAACCTAATGAAGCCTTTCCACTTGCCCAATAATGCGACACATGAAATTTGATCAAAGTTGGCCAAGTAGTCTTTAAGATATACATTTTTGAAATTCCCATTAACCCTAATGCAAAAACACACAATGGCAGGTAACTCCTAAGTGAATGATCCGATTCTGCCAGTTATCGAACTTGACCGAGATTTCATGGCTGTGCTGGTTATCTGCAAGAATAAAGCCAATCTGAAAATAATTGAAGCAGCTACGGTGATGACAACATTCTCCCCATGTTAAGTCAATAGGCAATTTTTTCAACGCTCAAGGGCACGTAACTCCTGAGTGAATAATCCGATTCAGCCCAAAATCGAACTTGATCGAGATTTCATGCCTGTCCTCGTTATCTGCAAGAATGAAGTCGGTCAGAAAAAAATTGACGGAGCTAGAGTGATGACAAGCTTTTTCCTAACGCTCAAGGGCACGTAACTCCTGAGTGAATAATCCGATTCAGCCCAAAATCGAACTTGATCGAGATTTCATGCCTGTCCTCGTTATCTGCAAGAATGAAGTCGATCAGAAAAAAAATGACGGAGCTAGAATGATGACAAGCTTTTTCCTATGTTAAGCCTATGGGAGCTCTTTGTTGCTGTGGCAACCAGAGTTCTCATCCGATCTGCACGAAAACCTAATACAGCCTTTCCCCCTACCTGATGATGGTTCATATGAAATTTGATCAAGGCCGGCCCACTGGTTCCAGAGATATACTTCGTTGAAATTGTGGACGACGGACGACGGACGACGGACGCCGGCTCGTGGTATACTAATACCTCACATGAGCCTTCGGCTCAGGTGAGCTAATAATCCGCCATTAGTAAACGCGACGTCGTTAGGGATGTCGTACATGTAACGTTACGGGACGTATCTAGCTAATTTGCATTTTTAATCCACTAGTGGATTATCGAAAATATTACATGGCGTTATTACACTATCAGACGCGACGTCATATAATAATAAGACAAATATCACGGATTTTCATAAGAAAATTAGCCGTTTTGGAGATATAAAAATACACGATGTTGCACGGGTGTGTTATCGTATTGATTACATTTCTATCAGATCGATCCAAGAGTTTCAACAGACTAACATATGCAGCTGAACATCTAATATAAAGCTGCTTGTCACACACCAGGTTCGTCTTCGTCATAAAATTCAGTTTGAATGAATTTAAATGATTTATAGAGTCTAAATACACTGTTAGATCCCCCGCCCAATCGGGGCATTGAGAAATGGATTCGGCTGCAGGGTGCTTCCACGCAGAGCTGAAACCGACTGCACACGAGTACTGGTAAACCGCTTAGAGAATCTAAGCCTGCCAAGGCAAAGCAGTGCAAGTCGGACCGTCCATGTTTATAAACCCTTTCGGTTTCATTGGGCGACAGGCCATGAGATGTCATTTCATCTCAATGTCGGGTAAAAGTCCCACCGAACTGGAAGCAACGTCTCCAAAATGACCTATACAGTGTTGATGGTGACGTTGAACCTCAAATCATACAAACAAACGCAGAGTTGAACCCGATTACGCACATGGGTACTGGTAAACCGCTTAGAATGTCTAAGCCTGCCCAGGCAAAGTGGTGCGAGTCGGACCGTTCATACTTTTTCATTGAGCGGCAAAGATTGGGATGTCATTCCAGTTCAATGTCGGTTAATAGCCCCACAAAATTGAAATCAGTGTCTCCAAAATGACCGAACTAGTGTTGACGTTAAACCACAAAATCAATCAAACAAATATATTATTTGTATTATTCGATGTCTTACTTGATGTCAGCGCATGGTTTTGGAGCTCATTTGAGATTTAAGCTCTGTTAAAGTCATTGGCAGACTAACTTAATCCATTTATACCAGAGCTCCACTGTTTGCTGAAAGTTCAGGCATTTTCCGAATAGTTTTTAAAGAAAACACAACCTGACACCCCTAAACTTTGAAATGGACTTCTGATGTATATAAGGAGGAAGATTCCATTTGGTAAAAAAAAGGGTTAAAGTTTCAGCTAACAGGTATGCAGTGTATCACTCAATCTGAGTGTACGCTCATGTGCAAGGCTACCTGTTTCATGTTGTAAAAACTGACTGTTCCGCCATTAAGATGACATTTCAATGCGACGGAGTAGCCTTAACTTTCATATATCCAAATAGGTAATTATTGTGGAGTATAAATAAGTTTTCATAAGAAAAAAATCACCATTTTTATATCCAAGAAATGTTTTTGCCAGTGTACCGATACATCTAGATCTAATAGATCTAATAGTTTTCTTGCACAAGGATATCTGTGGTTTTAGCCTTGGATAGAAATTCTGTTCTTACCCTAGTGTTCTTACCCAGGGACAGTGTATTGTTTGTTTGTTTGATTTGTGGTTTAACGTCCCCGTCAGCACTGTAAAGGTCATCTTGGAGACGTTGCTTCTAATTCTGTGGGACTTTTACCGGACATTGACATGAAATGACAACTCAAGCCCTGCCGCCCAATGAAACCAATAGGGTTTATAAGCATGGACGGGCCCACTCGCACCGCTTTGCCTGGGCAGACTTAGATCCTCTCAGCAGTTTAGCAGTACTCGTGTGCGGGTCGGTTTCAGCTCTGCGTGGAAGCATCATGCAGCCCATCCATTTCTTCAAGCCCCTATGGGCGGGTGCCGTAAACAATGGACAATATAAAAATCGAATATTCTCACATGTTAGAGGACCGTCGTTAAGGCTGACGTCACAGCACGTTACGTGACGTCACTAAACATCACGCCATTGGCATTACGATGGAAATAGAATTGACCGTATTATTAAAAATCCACGCTCAGATATGAAAGGTGTGCAAGAAAAAGTATCTAACATGGGTGTGTGGGGTGAACAGAAAAAAACGCCCCTCAGGATCACTGTCCGGCATCACTCGGCAAGCTTCGTTGTGCCGCAGTACGGAAACATGCCTATACCGCCGGAAAAACGAACATTTTTAGATGATTTGTTTGTTTGATTTGAGGTTTAACGTCCCCGTCAACACTATTTAGGTCATTTTGGAGACGTTGCTTCCAATTTTGTGGGACTTTTACCCGACATTGAGATGAAATGACATCTCAATACCTGCCGCCCAATAAAACCAATAGAGTTTATATGCATGGACGGGCCGACTCGCAGTATTTTTAGATGAAATATTGTGATATTTTTCTCATTTCTGCCCTGAAATATAGATAGATCGAGCTCCAAATATAGATTGTGAGTATCGAGGCGGTTCTAATGAGTACCAACAATCTATAGTTTGGAGCAGAAACAAGAAAAATAATGTTCATCCGTGTAAGCCCCAGTTTTACCATATAAAAGTTGGGTTCAAGGGGGGGGGGGGGGTGCGGGGTCAATATTATACAGGCGTGTTTTCGTGATGGGACAGTGACCCTCGGGACGGATTTTTCCATCCACCCCTCACACCAATACAAGATCCTTATATTCTCTTCCCACTGTTCATGGCGCTTAAATGCTCCGACCATAACGATGACACTTCAGTGCGACATAGTGCTCTCTTTGATATATCAAAAAATATTATTCATTTCGAAAACACGCCTATAGAAATACATTGTCAACTTTGCCGCCGAAAAAGTGAAAATTTTAAGAAAAATTGTGATATTTTTCTTATTACTGCTCAAAATATAGATTGTGTGTTACTCATTAGAACCAAATCGATGAGGCGGTTCTAACGAGTATCCACAATCTATATATAGATTGTGTGTTACTCATTAGAACCGCCTCGATGAGGCGGTTCTAACGAGTATCCACAATCTATATTTTAGAGCAGAAATAAGAAAAATAAGGTTTACCCCTATAAACCCCAGTTTTACTATATAAAAGTGGGGTTCAAGGGGGTCAAAATTTTATAGGCGTGTTTTTGTGATGATTGTGGAGTATAAATAAGTAAATTGTCACAAATTTCCATAAGAAAAAATCACCACTATTCTGGCCAGGACAAGACGTCCATCTAAGATTATGTTTCTTTTCATGGTACAGTCAAGTACCAAGTTCCGGATCAGTCACGCGTCGTATACTGTTGTAGCCAAAACGGTTGCTTTCTGCTCAGAACGTTTGGTACCATTTTCAAGAAATATTATCCCTCTACAAAAATGCACATACTTA
The DNA here is from genome assembly GCA_963580285.1 of Lucinisca nassula. Classification (NCBI taxonomy): domain Eukaryota; kingdom Metazoa; phylum Mollusca; class Bivalvia; order Lucinida; family Lucinidae; genus Lucinisca; species Lucinisca nassula. Next base: position 64,796 of record CAUZLF010000008.1, read on the forward strand.
TTCTTCCTGATCTCATTTGGCTGACGTTCAGGAGTGCAGAATATGAGACCACGGTTATACCCCAGTTCCGGATCACCGTACCCAGTTGCGGATCACGAAATATCGAATAGCGTTAAGTTATATGGGTCGAAAGACATTGTTTTGTCCCCGGTCTGTTGACCCGTCTTTCTGGCTGTGTGCCACTTTACCATGTCCGCTGGGTAACTTTGAAACTATCTGAGATAGTCTCATGGAATTTTACAGAAATAAAAGACACCAGAAACAAGAATCATAATTCTTGCTTTACTGATTTCTTGTTTTGTTTTTTAGTTCTGGCCCTTTGAGCATTAGAAATAAAGACTTTGTTATTTTTTTGCGCCCTCTCTCACTTGAATTTACATGCAACTTTTCAAAAACGATGATGCGCAAAAGAAACATTGCACTTTTAGTTTTTTGCCGTTGCACAACCTATGTCTTGGGGCAGAAATAAGGAAAATAATGTTTACCCCCATAACCCTAGTTTTCTCTATATAATGTGGGATTTAGGGGGTCTTTATTTCAAGGACTTGTTCACTTGATGATATGGCCAAAATGTTGTCCAAAATAGAAGAATTTAAGCAGCACATATAAGCAAGTACGGACACTAACAATGATAAATCTCAACAGTTTCAAGTTTCAAGTTTATTCATTTTCTCAGGTTATACATACAAACTACATATAACAACATGAGACGCATTACTTATAGCAAATACAAACGATTTCATGGCAGAGAGAGAGAGAGAGAGAGAGAGAGAGAGAGAGAGAGAGAGAGAGAGAGAGAGAGAGAGGGCAACTGCCTTTGTGGTATAGACTTTTAAACAACACAACACATAATAAACATTGTTATCGTATGGCATTCATAAGCTTCCATATTACTTCTTCACGCATTGTAGCTTGTGTACAAATATTATACAGGTGTATGCGTGGAAATCGTGATTTTCAGGACTGAATGAAAACTCGTTTGGTCATTGATAAGAGGACATTTTTAATGGGTTTTTAGCTCACCGTCACGTAGTGACGAGGTGAGCTTTTGGGATCACTTTTTGTCCGTCGTCCGTCGTGCGTGCGTGCGTCCGTGCGTGCGTGCGTCCGTGCGTAAACAATTTCTTCAAACGACATCTCCTCCTAAACCACTGATCGGTTTTTGACCAAACTTCACAGGAATGATCCTTAGGTGGTCCCCTTTCAAAGTTGTTCAAATGGTTCCGGTCCGTTCCACATCTAGGTCACAGGAGCCAAAAATAGATTTTTTTCACGGAAAACTTAAAAAATCTTCTTCCCTGAAACCACAAGGCCCAGGTCTTTGATATTTGGTATGAAGCTTCATCTAGTGGACCCCTACCAAGATTGTTCAAATTATAGTGCTGGGGCCAAAAATGCCCCCGCCCCGGGGCCCTTTGGTTTTACATGGGCTTATATAGGGAAAATCTTTAAAAATCTTCTTCTCTGAAACCGCAAGGCCCAGGTCTTTGCTATTTGGTATGAAGCTTCATCTAGTGGACCCCTACCAAGATTGTTCAAATAATAGTGCTGGGGCCAAAAATGCCCCCGCCCCGGGGCCCTTTGGTTTTACATGGGCTTATATAGGGAAAATCTTTAAAAATCTTCTTCTCTGAAACCGCAAGGCCCAGGTCTTTGCTATTTGGTATGAAGCTTCATCTAGTGGACCCCTAACAAGATTGTTCAAATTATAGTGCTGGGGCCAAAAATGCCCCCGCCCCTGGGCCCTTTGGTTTTACATGGGCTTATATAGGGAAAATATTTAAAAATCGCACATTTGACTTTGAAACACCAAAACCACACAAAGAAATTTATAAGCAGAGTTTAATTTATTCGGGCCCAGTCATTTGGAACAATTTGTCCAGTCAGCTAAAAGATTTAGAAACAGTGGATTCCTTTCATAACCACTGCATTAAATGGATGAAATCTAGCCTATCATATAACTCATAAATTCTGTAAAATATAAATTGAATGCAAAATATGCTTGTACTCATTACTTCTATTCTGTGTTCTATATGTATATATATATTTGTGAGTGTGTGTATATGTGTGTATGTTGTGGATTTAAGGTGATCACTTTGTAATTTCGCTGTTAATTAATTGTTAAATTTTTGCTCATTATGCTCATTTTGTAATAAGTGTAAATACTAGAGAGGGCCTCATGGAAGATTAGCTGTTTGTTGCTAAATGTGTTACCCTCTGTAAATAAAGGCTATTATTATTATTATTATTATTATTAAAATCTTCTTCTCTGAAACCGCAAGGCCAAGGTCTTTGCTATTTGGTATGAACCTTCATCTGGTGGACCCCTACCAAGATTGTTCAGATTATAGTGCTGGGGCCAAAAATGCCCCCGCCCCGGGGCCCTTTGGTTTTACATAGGCTTATATAGGGAAAATATTTAAATATCTTATTCTCTGAAACCGCAAGGCCAAGGTCTTTGCTATTTGGTATGAAGCTTCATCTAGTGGACCCCTACCAAGATTGTTCAAATTATAGTGCTGGGGCCAAAAATGCCCCCGCCCCGCGGCCCTTTGGTTTTACATGGGCTTATATAGGGAAAATCTTTAAAATCTTCTTCTCTGAAACCGCAAGGCCCAGGTCTTTGCTATTTGGTATGAAGCTTCATCTAGTGGACCCCTACTAAGATTGTTCAAATTATAGTGCTGGGGCCAAAAATGCCCCCACCCTGGGGCCCTTTGATTTTACATAGGCTTTATATAGGGAAAATCTTGAAAAATATTCTTCTCTGAAACCGCAAGGCCTAGGTCTTTGATATTTGGTATGAAGCTTCATCTAGTGGACCTCTACCAAGATTGTTTAAATTATAGTGCTGGGGCAAAAAAATGCCCCCGCTCCAGGGCCCTTTTGTTTAACATAGACTTATTTAGGGAATATCTTGAAAAATCTTCTTCTCTGAAACCACAAGGCCTAGGTCTTTGATATTTTGTGTGAAATTTCATCTAGTGGACCTCTATCAAGATTGTTCAAGTTATAGCCCTGGGGCAAAATATGCCCCCGCTTGAGACCGTTTGGTTTTACATAGACTTATATAGGGAAATCTTTAAAAATCTTCTTCTCTGAAACTGCAAGGCCCATGTCTTTGATATTTGGTATGGAGCTTCATCTAGTAGACCTTTAATAAAAAATCTTCTTCTCTGAAACCGCAAGGCCCAAGTCTTTGATATTTGGTGTGTAGCTTCATCCAGTGGACCTATGCCAAGATTGTTAAAATTATAGCCTTTGTTGATATTTGGTATGAAGCTTCACCTTTTTAGACCTCTCTCAACATTATGCACATTATAGCACTGGGGTTAATAATGGCCCTCCGCAGGGCCCACTTGTTACTCTATGGATCAGGTGAGCGATCCAGGGCCATCATGGCCCTCTTGTTGTGTATTTGTGTGTTTGATTTGAGGTTTATGATCCGGCAACGAAATCAGAAATAAATCATTGGTTTAGACTCATATTCTAGACAGGCTTTTAATTTTTGGACCCCATTTTGATTTATATCGGTCTTTGAATCGACTGCCTATTCGAAATTCGCAAAATTGCAGTATGTTTCTTATTGCTTTCTTTGCCGGATCATTACAGGGTCACTGATGAGGCTTTATTAGCCGAAACTACGTAGTATGACTCATTTTCTTTCTTATGAATGTTTTCATTGCTCTTAAAGGAACTCATTTTTGATTTTTATTTAACGTCCCCGTCAACACTGTGAAGGTCATTTTGGAGACGTTGCTTCCAATTTTGTGGGGCTTTTACCCGACATTGAGATGAAATGACATCTCGAGCCCTGTCGCCCAATGTATTTGTTCTGTTTATGATTAGGTATAATTTGGGATTTAGAAGAGCGATTTCCATGCAAAACATTTGTACTATGACATTTCGACCGATGTTCAGAATCAGAATCAGAATTGTTACTGGTGACACGTCAAATGACATTCATACACCAGGACCTGTCATGTGGGAAGTTAGTCCCTAGCTCTAACCAAAGAGGTAAATTTAGCTACACAATCACCAGCACCTTCAGCTGTCGAAATAATCGAATCGGGAAGGGCATTCCAATCTCTAATGGTTCTGGGGAAGAACGACTCTTTATAAATGTCAGTTCTTGCGCTAAGGGTCTGAAACGCCAACGAATGGTACTTTCTACAGTGTCTAGCTGGGGGAACGAGGTCATCTGTTGGAATGCTGGCAGCACCCTTTAGACCTTTGTATAAAAGGATTAGCCTACTGTCTTTTCTCCTTTTCTTGAGAGACTCCCATTTTAATTTTCCAAGTATTCCAGTCATGTTCCCAGTTTCAAAGCAGTAATTGCCTGTTACAAATCTAGCAGCTCTATTCTGAATTTTCTCAATTTCATCGTTAAGGACCACTCCACTGGGGTCCCAGATACAACTACCATATTCCAAGATTGGGCGAACAAGACCTTTATATGCTGCCTCTTTTACATCCTGAGGGCACTGATGAAGATTTCGCCTCAGGAAACCAAGCGTTCTATTTGCCTTAGTACACATGTTGCTAATATGAGTATTCCATCTCAAGTTGTGTGAGATTGTCACTCCAAGGTATTTAATGACGTCCACATTCTCGAGGACCGTTCCCTCTGAGGTGTTAGAAGCCTAAACTTTATTAGATCTCTTCCTAGTTATCTGCATAATGTTGCATTTAACTGGCTGAAATCTCATGCCCCATTTACGTGCCCAACATCCTAATCTGTCTATGTCAGCCTGAAGTTTCAATGAGTCATCTGTATCTCTAATTTCCCGGTAACAAACACAGTCATCTGCGAACAGTCTTATTTCTGAGTCAATGTCAGTGGAAATATCATTGATGTACAGGGAGCACAAAAGTGGACCAAGAACGGCCCCTTGCGGGACTCCAGACAAAATTGGAGCCAACTCCGAAGATTCACCATTAACAACAACCCGCTGTTTTCTGTAGCAAAGAAAGGAATCTATCCATTTGAGGGTCTTTCCCCCAATTCCATAACCAAATAACTTAGATTTAAGTAGTTCATGAGGAGGGGTGTCAAAAGCCTTCTCGAAGTCCAGAATAAATGTGTCCACCTGTCCCCCTTTGTCCAAGATTTTTGCCCAGTCATTAATAACTGTGCTTAGCTGAGTTTCACAACTGTGCCTTTTCCTAAATGCATGCTGTCTGTCTGACAAAAGTTGATGTTCGTCCAAGTGGGCCATGATGTTTGAGCAGACTACATGTTCCAGCAATTTACACAGAACACAAGTCAGAGACACAGGGCGATAATTACGGGCAAGAGCTCTATCTCCTTTTTTGAAGAGTGGACAGATGTTTGCTAAGAGCCATTCGTTGTGGATTTCACCCGTATCAAGAGACTGTTGAAACAGGTGTGCAAAAACTGGACCCAACTCATTTGCTAGTTCCTTCAGGACTCTAGGATAAAGCTCATCAGGTCCTAAGGCCTTACTGGGGTTTAAGCCTTGAAGTAATTTGATCACTCCTGCAGCTGTCACAACAATATTATTCATGAATTGGGCCGATCTTCCAGTCAATGGAACCTCCGTGAACTCAGTTTTATTAAACGCATCATTGAATTGACCAACTAGTTCCTCTGACCTTTCAGAGTCTGATTCAGCAACCCCGTCCCCTCCTCTTTTATTAAGGGGCGGGATACCTTGCCTGTCTTTCTTCTGGCTATTAATATATCTGTAGAAGTCTCTGGGATTTGCCTTTACATCACCTACCAAGTTATTCACATACAAATCATGCTGATTTTTTATATCAGTCTTTATTTCACGTCTCAAGTTTTCAAATTTTGTCCGGAGTTTACCACTTCCCGTCTTTTTTGCCTTTGCATGAATCTTATTCCTTCTGCGAATTTTCCTTCTTATCTCTGGAGAGATCCAGGGAATAGAAGATACAGACCTACTAGTTTTTGAGGGGATATGATTTTCGGCCGAAGTATGAATGAAAGAAGTTATCAGATCAAAATTCTCCTGTACAGACCGAGCATCTGAATGACCATTAAAGTAATTCTCCGTTGCAAATCTGAGTGCATCCTTCCTCATAGTTTCATAGTCACCTTTCTGATATGAGTACACCTTCCTCCGAGGTTTCTTTATTGGTGGGATGTGAATTTTTAAATACCCGGAGACAACATCGTGGTCACTTAGTTTATCTGGGGAATGAATATCTTCGAATTGTCCTGGCAAAGTCGTAAGGATCAGATCTAATGTGTTCTTATCACGAGTGGGGAAGTTAACAATTTGTTCAAGGCCATGATCGTTCATAATGTCAATTAATATTTGTCCTTCCGACTGACTCAGCATTGTGCCTTGTTTGCTGAGAGTGTCGGGCCAAGCAATGTCTCTGAAGTTGAGGTCACCTAGAACATGTACAGCCGGGAGTTTTTACCCTTATGCTGCGATTTAATGCAATCCAGTTGGTCTTTAAACAACTGGAAGTTTTCGATTGTAGCATTTGGTGGTCGATACCAACTTGCTACGAAGTGGGAAGTTTTATTTGCAAAAACTTTAACCCAGACCGATTCGGTGTCATTTTCAAGTTCCATGAAAGGCATGTGAGGGATGTCTCTATGAATGAGCAACATCACCCCACCGCCATGAGAGTTCCTATCTTTTCTGTACACACAGTACTGACTAGTTTCAGGGAAAAGCTCAGATGTAGTAATTGAACTGTCAATCTTTGTTTCCTGAATAGCAACAATATGAGGTTGAGATGTATCGAGGAAAGCTAAAAGTTCAAGAATTTTCCCTCTAATTCCATTTATGTTTTTCTGCAAAGTTTCAAACCTTTCTCAAAATTTGACTTAGTTTCATCAGCAGTCGAAGATTTGCCTCTCTTATCCTCTGACAGAGGTTCAAACCTGTTTGGCTTACTCAGTTCTACATATTCATCAAACAGGAGGCTGAAAAGTTACAGACCTCACATTTTGGACATATCCAGTGGCAGCTTGAATTTACCAAAGTGCCGTATTCTGCAACAGTCAGTGTGTATCCACATTTCACATTGATCACACTGAACAGCTTTGTGGCCATTAAGGACAGCACCACTGCAAAGACCACATTCAGCTTTGCAGTCTTTGCAATACCAAGTTCAAGCTCTAGATTCAATTTCTAACAATTGACTGTTATCCAAATCAGAACATGAGGAGTGAAAGCGCTTGTTACAGTCCTCACATTCTATCCATTTCTCGGAACCTTTGCAATATTTTTTGCAGAGTCCGCAGCGAAACCTTGGGCCGGGGTTAGTTTCAATGTCTCCGGCCAAGATTAGAAGTAAAGCCAAGTTTGTACCGCGCGAGGACTTGAAGTTTCGCAAGCCCTCCGAACACCTTCTGTTCCCATTCTTCCTTGTAAATGCTGAAGCGATGCCAGCTCTCACAAGATATACTTCTAATTATCTCCAATCAGATAACTTTATTCAAATTATTGCAGCAAATTCATAAATTAGATGGCAAACAATGAAGATCCCGGTCAGATGGCCTCTTCAGAAGCCATCTGATCTGGATCCACATTGTTTGTAAGGTATCTGGGCCCATCAGGACAAGGGTTAACTAGTTTGCATAGTTCTGTTAACGCTATGGAGGCAACTTTGAAAAATGCCATCACGCAAACATGTAAATAATATTTTGACCCCCTAAACAGTCGACTCGCCTGAGAACGGTCAGCAAAAGTTTCATTGGAGTCCCAGCCTAGACTCAAAGACCAATCAACATACCTGTGCTGTCAGTGCTCTTTCGCGTGTGACCTGTAACCAAGGTTCTATGTTGAAGTGTTATGTTATGATATCACGCTTACACGCTCATGTAGTGAGTAGAATTTAAAACAGGACTTAACAGTCACGATAGTGGGTTTACGCGGGTATGCACTTGTTTGATTTTAATCCAAATTCTTCGTTTCGGCGAGCGTTAGCGTCTCATCTAACGAGTTCCTACACTGTCTCTATGCTTGTGTCACCATGTCAACAAGTCCGTGTAATGAAGACTCTCTATACTCACTTTATACAGACAAAACCCCACTTAATACAGACAAAACCCCACTTAATACAGACAAAACTGTGATTTATGAGGGTATACAGTAGTTTCCTTATTTCTGATTTCATACATAGGTTGTGGACACTTGTAAGAAACTCCTAAATGAGGCGGTTATAGCGAGTGCCTCAACCTTTGTTTGATCTGGGACTACGTCAGAAAGGGCCCCAAATAAAGCTGTCAAATAGGGATGGTAAAAGTTTTTACATACAGCTAATAAGTTGAGCTGCATTATACCAAGGCCCTGAGCACTATGGTCGTCCATGAAAAACATTTTCTATGTGTTGGTAGGAAGACTCATGATGCTTTGTCAAGAATTGTTTTCGCCCCCGTCCATCTGGGCTGGAAGAAATAAATTGGGCTGCATGGTGTTTCCATGCAGAGTAAAAACCTGTCACACATGAGTACTGGTAACCCGCTTAGGGGTCTAGGCCTGCCCAGGCAAAGTGATGCGAGTTAACCCTTTTGTTTGGTTTTGTCAGTCATGTCATCTCAGTGTCGGGTGAAGTCCCACAGATTAGAAGCAACGTCTTCAAAATGACCTAAATAGCGATGACGGGGACGTAAAACCTCCATTCAAACATCAAGAACTGTTGAAGTTATGACTAAGGTTAAGGGTAAGGTTTTCGGTCATAGATCAAAATTCAAAGGTTTTGGTCAAAAAGTTTGGTGTCAGTAGAAAGGTTTCCCCACAAAAAATAAAAATGTGAACTATGAAAGCCCTATCACGCAAATCCATGTTAATGTAATTTGTTTTTGAAAAAAGGGGAGATAATTCATTGAAAATAAGAAATATAGTTATGGCCCTTTGTCAGAACGTAGGCCTTGTGAAGGTTAGTATGTGTGTGAAGTTTCGCGGGAGCAGGGCAAATACTTTTGAATTTATGGCCGAGTTTAAGATTTTGGTTAACGCGTGACAAACTCATGGACAAAAGCAATATAATTATGGCCCTTTGAAAGAATGCAGGTCTTGTGATGGTAAGTATGTGTGTGAAGTTTCATGAGGGTAGGGCAAACGCTTTTGAAGTTATGACTCAAGTTAAGTGTTTTGGTTCTTGCGTGACAAACACACATACTGAATGACTGACGGACTGACTGGCTGACTGACTGACTGGTTGATTACTATAGGGCACACACACTACTGTGTGGGACCCTCATAAGAAAAATATAAAAAATAACCGTTTTGGAGATATGAAAGAGTGCACTATATCACCCCGAGTCCATAATCGTAATAGACTGTTCACAAAAAGGAGGGGATATTTTACTATCAGGCTGAATACTGGGAAATAAATAAAAGTTACCTGGCAAATATGCATTTAATTCAAAGCACTATCAAATATCCATAAATTGAACCACACATTAATTCCAATGATCGCGTCATTATGTAGCGACACGGCGACCAATCTTCTAAGCGTCAACGTCATTTTTCACAAGCCCTCAGAAACGCGTTGGACCGCCACCATTGTCACAGCAGGCAATGCATCGTCGTCGCTTACTTCCAATTGCATTAGATACGCCTACGAATCGTGAACTAAGGGATACTTTGCCACTCTTCTTGAAGTGCTGCACCAAGCTCACCCAATGTCCCTGGAGGCGGCTCGCGACTTCAGACTCGTTTCTCGGGGATGTTCGATGGGAGATAAGTCTGGACACATCGCAGGCCATTGTATTGTCCGACTATTTTGCCGTTGAAGGTACTCATTGACGACACGTGCCCGAAGAGCCCTAGCGTTATCGTCCTGAACGATGAATCCACGACCGTGGCGACGAGCATACGGTATCACGTGAGAAGCCAACACGTGATCATGTTACTCTGCCTTGGCACACATGTAAATAAAAATAAAAAATGAGTCTGTTTTTCCAGTCATGGTGATCCCACCCAATACCATAACAGAACCTGCTTAATATCGGTCATGAGCAACTCTAGCCGTGTCTGTATAACGTTCACCAGTGTGACGCAAAACTCTTCTACGACCATCACGAAAGTCCAAGTTAAACCGGGATACGTCAGTGAACATAACGTGAGACCACTGATTAATGTTTCAACGTCCGCAGTGTACACCACGCGAAACGTGCCCAACGGTGCCTGGCGTTCAACGACAGTACAACTTGCGGACGCCGTGCGGTAAGGTCACTCGAGTGAAGGCGATTTCGGATCGTATGTCTAGAGACATTAACCCATCTTACACGGCGCAGGTATCGCTGAAGATCTGTTGACGCTAGACTCCGGTTGCGTAACACTTGATTGACAACTAGGCGGTCATCGCGTCCGTTAGTACTCTTCGGGCGTCCACTTCTCTGCATATCCGATACTGTTCCTGTCCTACGATAGCGTGCCCATAGTAGACGGACACCTAACCGTGGCGTATTCATAACATTTGCCGTCTGCAACTGCGTACTTCTGATCTGGAGCATGCCAACAGCTCTCCAACGTTGAGCCTCCGTTAGTTGTTTGTTTGCTTGTTTTGGGTTGAACGTCTCCGTCAACACTGAAAAGGTCATTTTGGAGACGTTGCTTCCAATTTTTGTGATACTTTTACCCGACATTGAGATGAAATGACATCTCAAGCCCTGCCGCCCAATGAAACCAATAGGGTTTGTAAGCATGGACGGGCCGACACTCGCATCGTTTTCCCTGGGCAGGCTTAGATCCTCTAAGCGGTTTACCAGTACTCGTGTGCGGGTCGGTTTCAGCTCTGCGTGGAAGCATCATGCAGCCCATATATTTCTTCAAGCCCCGATGGGCGGGAGCCTCCGTTAGCCGAATCATGGTTCTAATATCGAATATGTTTATGAAATTGTTTCATACAACACTTCAACAGTCGATACAGAAAGCTTTTTCGAAATCTCGCATCAATAAACCGGTTTGTCACTAATGTTAAAATTAACGTGCAACTCCATTTACAATTTATGCCCCCGTGCTACGCCACTCGAGCATAAATATTATACTGCTCAACGATAGAATGTACACACATGATAGTCAATTGACATGGTATACCCAAAAAGTTTTGTTTATTCCTAATGTTTAGGCTGATGAGCTCGAAGGAACCCGAATATCCCCTACTTTTTGTAAACAGTATGTATATCACAACCACGAGATACGAGCGTAATTCCATTTTTCGTAGCATTACTTCACGTAAACCGGCCAATACTATTTTGACTCCTGGAAACCCCAACTTCATAAACTACAACTGGGGTTACAGGGTTGTACATCATTTTTCATATTCCTGCTTACAACATAGATTGTGGGTACGCGTTAGAACCGCCTCGCCTAGTCAGTTCAAATGAGTCCCCACAATTCACCATTTTTGCATTATTCACTGGCTCCCAGCTTACCCATTATCAATTTTGGAAAAAAACGGATAACCAGACACCCACTGACCTTGAAATCTCAGTGGGGTCTGGGAACCTGTTTTGCAACACTGATAAACTTCAGACTAGGAACCAGCAGATAATGCAAAATAAAAAGGTGAATATATGTTTTAAACAGAAAAAGGGAAAAAATCGTGAGTTTTTATGTGGAAACTTTCCTATGTTGCTGGTAAAATATTCAATTTATTTGAAAGGGCGTGCAGTTGTAATGTCTCACATGGGTGTCATCACATTAACAAGTCCGTGTAATTAACCCCAACCCCACCCCTCTTAACCCCCACTTTATATTGAGAAAACTGGAGTTTACGGGGGTATGCATTATTTTTCTTATTTCTGTTTCAACACATAGGTTGTGGGTACTCGTTAGAACCGCCTCAATGATGAACATCCACTCGACGTGACACAATGTGGCCGATCATGTTACTGTAGGTTGTACGGTCCCTTCAATTATTTCACTCAAATGTATATCGAGGTTTAACGATAATTTCAAGATTATTTCATATACTGCAGGTTTTACTGTTCTTTGCAAGATTATTTCACTTGTATCAGGCTGTTCGTTAATCAGACCTCCCGTTGCAGAACTTGGCGACTCACATATGACCCGAGCCGTGCTCGAACAACAGCGGTTAAGAACCTAATGATTAAGAGTCAGCACCCCACAAAGGCCGGTTTACGTATAAATTTAATCGTTTAGATTCGGCTTGTTGCTCTCCTTCTCTGTCTCATCGGTGCGATAAGAAGAATGATCCAGCTTTAAAGGGGAATGGGAATACCTGGCAGATTTTTCAAAGGGAGACACTTTCGGAACTTCCTGTTCGCTTTTCTATAAGCTCTGTCCCAAGGAAAAAGGGGTCAACTCTTAAAGGAAAGAATTTGCTCATCAGGAGCAAATTCTTTCCTTTAAGAGTTGACCCCTATTGGCACGGGAAACAAAATTCTTTTGGAGGAATTCCCCTGAAGCCGTATCCATTCCCCTTAATTCGATGCAAACATTGCCTTTTGCTTGAAACAAATCAGAACTTTAACAGAACCTTTATTCTTGCACACCAGACAAGAAAATCCGTGATTTTACCTTGGGATAGAAATTTATGTTCTGACCCTGGTGTTCCGACCCAGGCAACTAACATAAATGCGCTTCAATTCTATTCAACTGCCGGAACTACTTCCGCACTACTTTTATTTTGTAAACAATATACATGTGCGAGCTGTCAAAACTAACCGGAGGTGTTGTGCAAGAAAAAGAATCCAATATGTGGTTCTGTTGTAGATGGGCGTTTCCAACCCTCGGGATGACCGTGCTGAGCGGAACCGCGGCGTGGCCTCGGTTCCGCTCAGCACGGTCATCCCTCGGGTTGGAAACGCTCATCTACAACAGAACCCCATATTAAATTCTTATATTCCGAGCTCGGTCTGTTCAGTTCGCTTCGACAATAGTATAAATAAGAAAGGTAATTGAGAATAAAAAAGTAGTTTCTAATGCTTTATACATGTAATTATACTTTAATTAGATGTAATTACACTTTAATTAATTCAAATTAGGTAAAATCCGGAACCTTACGATGAAACAAATACATGTATTTAATGTGAAAGCAATCCAAACATCGATGAAAAATACAAAAAGATAAAACAATATAAGATAATTAAGTTTACTGAACAACTACCAACAAGACCAATATATAACCACCTAGTGACACATTAAGCAACTAGAAGCCCATGGGCCACTACACTCATCAGTGGTCAAGTGTGAAAATAAAAATTAGCCCCGGCCAATGGCAGCCATCTTTTTAAACAAATTATGGTGGCTTGAAATGGATTGTCCTTTCCAGCTTGCCATATAGAGTAATGGTAGCCATCTTGGCTATAATTACCAAGTTCCATTTAGCTGACTGCAAATATCAATTCTGATGCCATAGGCTACAAGAAAATCCACTATTTTCCTTCGAATTGCCCAGTAACCGAAGACAACCTGACATAAAATAGGTCTTCACAATTCGAACAAACTTGCCAGGGATATCAATTTGATGCCATCGGCTACGACAAAATAAGAAAAAAATACTGTTTCGCTTCTTTCCCATACAACGGTCTGATTAAGCTTGACGGACAATAGGACAACGTCAACGAAAGTTCACCATAAAAGTACTAAGTATGGCCCGAGTCCCCAATGTTGAATACCAATTTCAAGGTCATCGGCCATTTGTTTCTTGAGAAGAAGATATCCAAAGGATTTTTACTATATATGGGCATGGCGGCCACTTTGATCGCACGAATAAACTTTCATTGGCTCACCCCACATGTAGTTTAGTTTCAATCAGCCCAGCAGTTTCAGTGGAGAAGATAAAAATACTGAAACTGAGCCATCTAGGACAAAAGTCAGTAAATGGCCTTGACCTTTTGAATTTAGCCGGTTGCATTTAGCTGGTTGCAAATATTAATTCTGATATCACAGGCTACAGTAAAATCATAAAATTCCACTAGTTTGCTTTCTGTCATACAAATGTCTAAGTGAAGCTCTGTGTTGCAGTGGAAAGCATCGTATTTGAGATTGAGAGGTAGCAGGTTTGATCCCCACAAGCGCCAGGTGTTTTTTTTTTTTTGTTTTGTTTTGTTTGTTTTTTTAGCAAGCGACTAAATCACATTGTTTGGTATTTGTTCCTATTCGGGAAAACACGTGAAAGATTGATACTAGTACTAAATATGTTACCCTCCACAACGAAGGTCGATTATTATTATTATAATTATTACCATACATGTATTTGAATTTGAAATTGGTGACATTTGACCAAAATTTATCGAATGAACAAACTTGGTAGGACCCGGATTCCCAATTCTGTATACCAAGTGTGAAGATCATTTGACGTTTGGTTCTTCAGTCGAAGATTTTTAAAGGTTGTTATCATATATAGGCATGCCTGCCATCATGGTTATGTGATCCAGAACCAAAGAACAAACTTTATTTCCCCGATCAATGAGTTGCTGTTCGAATATTCTGACGCCACAGACGACGCAGACGATGACGGACCACTGCCTATCCTATAAGCCCCAAGACTTTCTATCTAATATATGCCCGCGCACGAATAGAGAAAATGGTGTATAGATCACTTTCACTATTCGTACGTATACATCATTTTCACTGTTTGTACTCAGACGTAAACTGTATATACACCATTTTTCTCTATTCGTGCTCAGACTTCTATCATGTATATGTCGTAGGCCAGACTGGAATCTAGGCCGATCCAGAATCTGCCCAGGCCAGATTAGAATTCTAATTTGGTGATGTTGGCTCGGTGGGGAACGCCTATAAGTCCGCGGGTGGGCGTCTCTTGCCTGATGCCTCCAGTTGGCCTGTCTCATGCGCTACGTCGGTCGATGTGTGCTCGAAGGGGATGTGCTGTGTTTGCCGGGTCTTGTCCATCATCCGTTTCGGTTTCAGAACTTTGGGGTTTAGACACACTGATGAAAATTAAATATCAGAAAGGCATCTGTGTCACTAAATTTGGTATTGTTACGCCTTAATTGGTCTAATTTGGTCCAGGCAGATCCAGAATCTATCTAGGCCAGATATGAATTCCAATCTGGCTAGGCAAATTCCGGATCTGCCAGGCAGATTCCGGATCTGCCTAGGCAGATTCCGGATCTATCCAGATTCAAATCTGGCCTACGACGACATTTCATTTTCTTTATTCGGGCTGAAACACAGTTTGTGTATGCATCATATTCTCTATCAGTGCTCAGACATGAATTGTGTATACCTCACTTTCTCAATTCGTTGTTACCAGCCAAGCGTAGCAGAAAGAAAGAAAAAAAAACATTTTTATAAAGATTAACAAAATTTATAAACAAAATCTTTTAATTTTAAACTGTAATTAACAAAAGTATACTTTACTCAGATTTAGCGTATCCTTAGATCCTAAAGAATAGACACGGAGTCCTTTTATGAATAACAATCCTCAAGTAAATCTAACAGAGAATTTAAAATGAAAACCCAAACTGAAGTAAAGGGCCACTGTTATCCCTATAGACTCATTACGCAAACACGCCTATACAAATACATTGCCACCTTTATCGCCGAAAAAATGAAAATTTTATTATGAAAAAATGTGATATTTTTCTTACTTCTGCTCAAAATATAGATTGTTGGCACTCGTAAGAACCGCCTTGATTTTTCTTATTTCTGCTCATAATATAGATTGTGGGCACTCGTTAGAACCGCCTCATCGAGGCGGTTCCAACGAGTACCCACAATCTATATTTTAGAGCAGAAATAAGAAAAATAAGGTATACCCCCGGAAACCCCAGTTTTACTATATAAAAGTGGGGTTCAAGGGGGTCAAAGTTATATAGGCGTGTTTTTGTGATGTTAAGGGAGATTCTGGAGCATTGCAGAAATATATGTGCCCATATGCTACGAGGCTAGAAAAAAAAGTTTTCTAGAACTAGCCACATTGACCTTGACCATGAGCCCAGGATCATGAAAGTCAAACTCGCTCTAAATGTCACCATACATTGTGTGAAGTTATATTAAAATCTATCCAGAAATAAAGGCGATAGAGCGATGGCAAAATTTTTGTAAAAATAGCCACAGCTACCATGATCTTAAGCTCCGGACCCTGAAAGTCTAACTCGTTCGAGATATTATCATACCAAACATTTGTGTGAAGTCATATTAAAATCGATCAATAATTGTAGGCGCTAGAGTAATGACAAAGTTTTTCTTAAAATAGCCACAGTGACCTTGACCTTGAGGCCATGACATTGAAAAGTAGAAGTAAAACAAAGATCAGGAATTGATACAATTAACTTACTCCACCCATAAAAAAGTCAAACTCGCTTAAGATATTATCATAGGCCATAATTGTGTAAAGTTATATTAAAATCCATTAATATAAGCGCTAGAGTAATGACATTTTTTTCTGAAAAAGCCACAGTGATCTTGACCTTGAGGCTATCACCTTGAAAGTCAAACTCGCTCGAGATATTATCATAAGCAACTTTTGTGTGAAATCATATTAATATCCGTCCTTACACGTAGGCACTAGAGCGATGACAAATAAACGTACTCACGGGACAACGCTATATTCCCTCCCCCACAATTTCGTTGCGTGAGGGGATAAAACAGGTCAAAACTCTCATAATAATTGGCAGATTTTACCGAAATCGAACTTGACCTGCATTTTATGATAATATACAGGTGTATGAAATTTGAATACAATCCACCGAGGTTTTCAAAAGATATCACACGTTTAAGTTGATAAAAGGCCATGACTCTCATGGCGGATTTTACCAGAAATCGAAGTTTGTGTATTTTATGATAATATACCTGTGTATAAAATATGAAACCAATCCATCCAGATTTTGAACTGATATCGCACGGAAACTAGTAGTCATGTAAAAATGAAGTTGGAAAAAGACCATGACTCTCATAATAATCAGCGGATTATACCTTAAATTGAACTTGACCTGTATTGTATGATTATGTATTTGTCTGAAAATTTGAATCCAAGCCACCAAACTTTCCTGAAGATATCGCACGGAAACCCTTTTCGTACGGGACGTACAGACGGAAGTACATACGGACAGCGGTGATTCTATATCCCCCCTCCCCCATTTTAAAATAGCGGGGTGGGGGTGGGGGGGCATAAGAAATACTGTGGTACCGAAAGTAAAACGAGGGAGAACATTTTCCTTAGGGCCATCATTGTATTTCTCTATTCGTGCTCAAACATAAATTGTGTATATCATATCATTTTCTCTTTTTCTGCTCAGACATAAATTGTGTGTACATTATTTTCTTTATTAGTGTTCTGACATAAATAAAGTTTACATCATTTTTTTTCTATTCGTGCTCAAGTATTGTGAATACATCACTTTCTCTATTCGCCCTCAGACACATATTGTTTATACATCTTTTTTATATCCGGGAACAGAATATATATTGTCGGTTATATAAAGCATAAACAAACCTTCTCAGTATTTGTACAGTATTCAACACCAAGATAGTTCTTCCAATTTTCAATGTCAGTTTTGGAACATTAACAATAGGAATTCTTCTTATCCGGCACAAAGTATTGCAATACCCACAAAACACTACCAAATGAGAGAGTACATTTTCAAGGCTCTACAATGTTATTTTTCTGATGGCAATGTGGGGTTTGCCTCAAATGTAGAGGCTGGTTCTAACAAGTACCCACTTTCTGTGTTTTTGACAAGAATACACAAAACATTGTATGCCATTAATAACCCTTATTTCTCCATATAAAGCTGTGTGGTCAACAAGGGAATTTATAACTTGTTCACTTGATGTTAATATTCATTCTTGAAGCTTAAGTGATAGGAATTCTTCTTTTCGGGCAAAGTATTCATTAATCTTCTCTGCGCCATATCTGAAAGAAAGGAAAAAAGTAAATCACAGAAAATGCCTATCCTTAGCGATGAACTGAGACCTGTCTCGTAAAAAAACTTTCTTCGGGGTTTGTGAATATGTTAGGGCCTGCTCAGTCACACAGACTGGCAAAAGTCTTGACATCTTAATGGTAGTTAACCAAATCACGATTGACAACTTTGCTTCCCTCTTTAATTGCACGCCAGTGGGTCAGGTCTCAGATTCTATGACGGTTCAAGCTTAAAGGCTTACTGAGAATTAGAGCGATCTAGTTCAATTTTACGTCGGTTGGTGCCTGATACTCTGTCTCTGGTTGGGCCCATCGGAGTCTAACTGTTGGGTTTCTTTTGCTCCGGCATTTCAGTGGTTTCTTGCTGTCGAGTCCTCACTGTTGTTTCATCTCTGTGGTTGTTTGATTTCTAGTGTTCACGGAGATGTTGCACTGATGAGTTAGGAGGCCTTCATGCGGACTGAACGAATTATTTGCCTATATCGCGACGGAAGTAAGGGCGAGGATTGTGGTCACGTAATATCGATTTAAGCCCCCCCCCCCCCCCCCCCCCAGTGGAAGTCATTTCCGCTGACAGTTCCAAGGCGGGTCTTCTGTCGCGGTTTATTTTTGTTATGGTTTGTCTTTGGGTGTTTGTGTCGCTTATATTATTTTATTTTGGATAGCCTATTGGCCATTTTGTGGGAAAGTAGCCGCCCTTTTGGCTTGCCACTATTAATGTTTCCATTAGGGTATGTTGTTTCATGTTTGTGGTTCTTTCCCTTTAGTGTCTCTGATGGGAGCTGTGGGTTAATTGTTTCGATTCCTGATCATTGCCTCCACCTCTATTTAAATATTAAAACCTAGACTATTATCATAACGAAAACACGCCTATACAATTTTGAAACACTCAAACCCCACTTTTATATCGTAAAACTGGGGATTAGAGGCGGTCAAACATTTATTTTCTTATTTCTGCTCAAAAATTTAGATTGTGGGTACTCGTTAGAATCGCTTTACCGATGCGGTTCTAACGAGTTCCCAAAACCTATGTTTTGAGCAGAAATCTGAAAAATATCACACTTTTAAAATGAAAATGTCCCATTTTCGGTGGCAAAATGTTCAATATATTTTAATAGGCGTGTTTTCGTAATGTCTTGTCGCATGGTTAGGAAAATATGACGTCTTGTTTGGTGTTGTTTGAATACCGCCTGTAACTATCTCGCGCCGACAAAGTCCAAAGTATCGAAAATGCGACTCGGCCGTTTCCAACAATCCTGTTATTTTTTAGTATTTTTTTTTTGGCCGCGTCTTTAAAGACAGCATTACCGAAACAGCAAACCTCAATGTTGGCTACTTGGACAGTATAATATCGCTCATTCCCATCACGAAAGTACGTCTATATAATTTGGACCCCCTTGGACCCGACTTTTATACAGTACAACTGGGGTTTATCGAGGCGGTTCAAAAGTGTATCCACAAACTATATTTTGAGCAGCAATAAGATATATCACAATTGTTTCGTCTTAAACTTTGCCCTTTTTCGGCGGTAAAAATTTACAATGCATTTGTATAGGCGTATTTTCGTAATGTATACATAAATTTTCAAGGCTTTTTTTCGGTGTATGTTTTACCTTATCAAATCCCCGAAGACAGGTTTTCTTGCGACCGGCCTCTTTTATTTTCAAACCCACAGTTCGACGTTATATGAAATGCCTCAACAAACCAGGGACGCCTATTAAACTCCTGTCGCGAGAAAACCTGTATACGGGATTGTTGACCTGATAAAACACATGTATGCCGGTCTTCCCATTGCAGTTTGACAGTGAAGGTCTTGCACTGTCTAAGCAGAGAACATGATGTCTGCTCGTTTGTGTTCGCAAATTGCGAAAAAAGAGGAATTGTTACTCGTAAATACAACCTTTTTTTTTTTTTTTTTTTGCCTTTGTTACAATGGAAACAACGTTCGTAACGTTTAGGCTGCTATCCCATAAACCCATAAACGTCCCACTATCAAGAAGGGTTGTTATTTTAAAGACAAGATTTCGCTCCTGTTGTGCCTATTATTTTCTTTACGGATATAACCCTTAAAAATGTATACGGACGTAATGTAAAAGAGCTGTCAATCTTAGCCCTTCCCCAGAAATCCAGACTTTTGTTCCAAAATAACCGAAAATGAAGCTTTATCAAGAGAATGTTACGGTCACATTTATGGGTCAGAGCAAGGGAAATTCACCAACAATACATAGGAAATAAATACCCCATCACGTACACAAGTCCGTGAAAGAAATCCCTCGTAAACACCACTTGATAGTGAGAAAACTTGGGTTATCGGGGGTAAAAAATATTTTTTCTTATTTCTACTACAAGTCATAGGATGTGGGTACTCCTAAGAGCTGCCTCAATGAGGAGGTTCTAACAAGCACACACAACCTTTACTTTGAGTTTGAATAAGACAAATTTCACAAATTTTCATCGAATATATTAATGTTTTGGAGATATGAAAAAGTGCTTTTTTCACACGGCTGTGTTATCGTAATGCAGAGAAAATATCCTTAATCAATATTTGAGCCAACTCGTGAATAAATGGCCATAATTGTACATGCAAGCGGGAAATCCTTTGCTGCCCTCGGTCATTTTGTGGATTCCTTGAGGTACCTTCAGGCATAACATCATGCGCATAATCTTATTTTTAGAAGCACAGTCTTGCTATTGCTTTGCTGCTCGCCGACATGTAGCGGACATTACGCAAACACGCCTATACAAATCCATTGCCACCTTTATCGCCGAAAAAATGAAAATTTTATGATGAAAAATTGTGATATTTTTCTTATTTCTGCTCCAAACATAGATTGTGGGCACTCGTTAGAACCGCCTCATCGAGGCGGTTCTAACGAGTACCCACAATCTATATTTTAGAGCATAAATAAGAAAAATAAGGTATACCCCCGGAAACCCCAGTTTTACTATATAAAAGTGGGGTTCAAGGGGGTCAAAATTATATAGGCGTGTTTTCGTGATGGGTGCCTTCATTCATGACATCATGTCTAATCCTATTTATTGGCTGCGCCGAATTGTCTGAGCCGTTGCTTGTCAGCCATGCAATATATGCTGTTGGGTCACCAGCTGACTCTTCTTGTTCAAATACCCACTGTGATATAAATTCGGCAACAGTTTCACTTACCCCAGATAGTCAAAGTCCAGCTTTGAATATTTTGTTTGTACCAAGCTCCACACTCCAGATATCAAATTAGTGGCATGTAAAATAAAATTAAACAATACTGTATGTACCGGTCAGGTTTGCATGCTAAAACTCGCAACATGTATTTGCTTAATGTTCTTAAAACGGCCAATCTTTTGTTAAAATGTGCTTGAAATGGGGGTAGAGGGATCATTTCAACGTGGAAGCAGTTAGCCTCATCTCACCTATGGCTAACTGAATGTCCTTTCCGGCGAGATAAAACTCAGTCTTTCTGATGACGCCATAGGTCATGGCACATGGCAACACTTTGCTCAGACATGTGCTGGGACTTCTATCAAAAGGGGGATTGAAACTGTGAAGGAATAAAGGTGGTTTAAAAAGTGTTGAGCAGCAATTACACAAAAATATTCTATGGTAGTCGAAAGGAAATGGCTCTATTAAAAGGTCTTGCAAAAGAATATGACAAGCTTTTATTTATTTATTTATTTTGGTTTTACGGTTCCACTTATTTTAAGCCGATCGTTAATCGCAGGAGTAGCCAGAGAAAAATAATCTGACCTTCCGTTGCAGAGCTGGGCGTCTCACGTGTTATCTGATAGCAGTGAGAGACCTTATGTTAACCTTTTATTCAGTCTACAACGGTTGTCGTAAAGCCATCTATTCATTAACGCCTAGTTTACTTAAAAGGAAATGATTTTTTCAAAGTTCATTAAGTTATAATTGTTGATATTTTTAATTATGACTCTAGCAAGTCCACATAATGACTACCGTTCTAAACGCCGCTTCTTGTAAAGAAAGGATGGTAAGAAGGGTATACATCATGTTTTACTTGTTTCAGTTTGAAACAAAGAGTGCTCTTTAGACCACTCGTAATCTATGTTTGGTGCAAATATATAGAGAGTATAGTTACCATTTTTTGTTACTTTTAGAGGTGGATAATAAAATTATTTCATCGAGTGGGCACAAAACATTCAGACATGAGATTAAATATTTTAGTATCCGCCGACAAAATGTAAATTTAGCAGAACCCAATATCTAGGACAAAGAAGACGTAAACAGGCTTGCTGCAGTGCAACAATATACAATATAAACCAATCACTGGTCAAATGATACGATATCATTTCATAAGTGTTTGATATCATTTTTACTTGTTTGAGATAAACATTGATTACACTGCTAAGTATGAAATAAAAAGAGGATATGTACTTTTTTTAAGTGAATATGACCTTTCGCGTGTTGAAAATATCAGAATTTTCACTCATGCGTCGCACTTGTGACATTTCTGATGTTTTCAACACACTCTATGAAATATGTTGTTGTATTTATATTATACGTTTGTATTTTATATGAAAAAACAAACCAAAATGTAGAACGGGCTGCTTCTGTGAACAGTGTAATGTAATTTTCACGATGTGAATATAGCATATATATTTTCACAATGTGTGTTTCCGATATGTACTGATTTCACTGCTTAGTACTGCTCAAAACCATTAAAAGAGCAAACGTTTAAGCCTGTATAACATCACCTCTTGGCAATTTTCAACCTCAAGGAAAGACACTATTTTAAAGTGACATCTCTTAACAATGTTCATGCAAACGTCAAGGAACAAAGTTCTCGTGCAAAGTAAGAATGTGAGCTACAGAATGGATACCCCATATAAAACGGCTGAAAATCGGTATGGGGCGATCTTTTTAAAATTTGAATTTGGGTCAGAATTCGGTTATGCGTTATTTTGGGCTTCATAGTGACTTCATATGGTGTTAAGCGGTTCTTGAAAGAAGGTGAGGTCGCTCAAGCGGTCGCTTTGCTTGAAAGTGGGTACACCCAAAGGATCGTTGCTGAACGCTTTGAAGTATTGAGAAGTGTTGTTGCCAGGCTATGGCAACTCTTCCAGGAGACGGGCGAGTTAACTAGACGAGAAGGACAAGGCCGGCACCGAATGATGTCTCAAAGGGAAGATCAATATCTTCGAAATCTAGCGCTACGAAATCGGCAGTACCCGGCCAGAAAGCAACAAATCGATTGCCAGCATGCAAATCGTCAAAGGATATCCGATCAAACAATACGTAACATGTTACATGAAGGTGCCTCGTCCGGCAAGAGGGCCTATTCTCATCAGGCACCATTGTGCAATGCGATTTGAGTTTGCCAAAGAACATCAGAACGGGCGCTTGCAAGACTGGCTCACAGTTCCGTTCACGGGTGTAAGCAGATTTCACCTGACAGCATGTGATCGACGTGTTCAACTCTGGAGACGACCCGGAGAACCATACGTTGACTGCAATATTTGGAAACAGACAGATATGGAAGACGTGTACGTGATAAAGGCGGTACATTGACTGCATAACGGTATCGAGATGAAATTCTAGATCCTGTTGTAAAGCCTTTCGCTTGGGCAATCGGTGACAATTTCATTCTGATGCAGGATAATCTGCGCCCCCATGCTGCCAGAGTGTGTATAGATTACCTCAATCGTGAGATTATTGAAATAATGGACTGGCCGGCACGGTCATCCGACTTTAACCCAATAGAACATGTGTGGGACATTCTTTACAGACGTATCTCACAGGGCGATCATCCACCAATGACTATTCAAGAACTCACCAACATCCTTCGACATGAGTTGGAAACAATAGCTTTGCAAACTGTTCAAAATTTGGTTCGTAGCTTGCCCCGAGGATGCCAGGAGTGTTGCGCTGCTCGAGGTGGTCATACACATTAATGAGAGAAAAAAGTGACTGATTTGCGCATGTCTATGACATTTGAAATAATCTGACGTAAAGATGGCGATTTCTCAAACATTTATGCAAATTCTTCCTTAACAGGTTACAGGCCGTGATTTGTGAACTGGCTGCCAATGTTTGCCATTAACATGTCGCAGACAAATTTATTCATCTTTCTGAATCGTTGTATCATCTTCTTCATCAAACATATTTATACCAGGAGGAAAAAGGTGTTTGCTCCTTTTATTTTTTGAGCAGTGTATCCGACATGTAGCTCACATTTCAACACACAAACGTGTACAAATTACACATAGGTGTGTTACCATAACCATCCAGTAATAACCTCCGTATAATGAACACCCCTGTAAACCTCGCTTTAAACAGAGAAAATTGGAATTTACTAGAGTCACCCTTGTGTCAACTTGGCTACAATTGTGATTTCTTTGTTTACCGAGTTGATGATTTAAAAATGCTTCACGCGCACCAAACAAATACGTGGTTGAACGGGTGAGGGTTGGGAGTAATTTTACTGACTGTTCCAAGCCGGTGCTTTTGCTGTGGTTCCTCTATGTTAATTGTTGGTGGTTCTGATTCTTTCCCTTATTATATATGATGTTTCGTTGATGATTCTGTTTTTTTCCGCTTTTTGGTTGTTCTTTTTTAGCTACGTTTGTTCTTCCACTTTAAATTAATGTTTTTCATGTTGGTGATTCAGATTCTTTCCTTCATTATGTATATTGCTCCGTTTTAGATAGGTTTAGATATTCTGAGTCACCACTTGTTTGGGAAAGAGCTGCTGATTCGGTTTACCTGTGGTCCGTTTTGTTTATTGTTGTCACTTCATGTTTCGACTTCTTTCCCTAGTGATATTGTGAAAGAATATGGTATCTGATTGTATCAGTTCCTGATATTTACTGGGGTATTTGTAATTGTTTCATATTTTTGCTCCAAGATATAGAGTGTGTGTGCTCGTTTGAACGGCGTCAGTAAGAAGCTTCTAAAAAGCACTGAAAACTAATTTTGGTAATGGGCAAGCAAAATATCGCAGCTTTTCATCGGAAAAATAACATTTATTTTGATATGTGAAAGACACGGATGTGTTTATTACGATTACACATCCGTGTGATATAATGCATTTTTCCTACCTCAAAAAAGGTCATTTTATGACGAAAATGTGTGATAACTGTCTTATCTATACTCCAAATATAGGCTTTGGGTGCTCGTTAGAACCGCCACAATGAGGCGGTTCTAACGAGTACCAACAACCTATGTCTTAAAGCAGAAATAAAGAAATTATGTTTACCCCCGTAAACCCCAGTTTTCTTTATATAAAGTGGGGTGTAGGGGGGTCTTTATTTTACAGGCTTGTTCACGTGATGATCGATATGTGCGTTTTACTTACAAGCGCGAACTTGTTGACCTTGACATAGCAGTTTTCTATGTCTTTCTGAGTTACATCTGATGCCGATCTTCCATTTTGTTCCGCTTTACACCCAAGGTAGTATTTGATCCAATCGTGTTGGTAAGATCTGTCTGGATATCTTGATACATCTAAAGGATCGTATCCTGGAAGATGAATACTTACCAGTATTATAAACATAAGTGAACAGTGCTTTGGGATATCACCACGGTGATTTTTTGGTTAAATGTTTTGGGGTTTAAAGGTACGTCAACGCTGTGTGTCATTTTGTGTCGTCTCACAGAGAGAGGGAGAAAAGAGATAGAAGAGGCAGTAGAGGAGATGAAAGTAAAGGGCATGGGTCACAGATTAAAATCGACAAAAGAAGTAACAACAATACCCCTCTACCATTACCTGCTGTAAGGGTAGCACGCATTGTCCAAATGAAAGCCAATGTCACTGGAAGCGAGATACACTACATCTTCGCCTCACACTACTACCATGAACACTATGGTAGTAATATGCTTTCTAAGGTTTCAAAATATTTCTCCTGATGAAAATT
Source organism: Lucinisca nassula (assembly GCA_963580285.1). Taxonomy (NCBI): domain Eukaryota; kingdom Metazoa; phylum Mollusca; class Bivalvia; order Lucinida; family Lucinidae; genus Lucinisca; species Lucinisca nassula. Next base: position 90,476 of record CAUZLF010000008.1, read on the forward strand.
ACAATATCTTATATATTTTTCATAGACTACTTGTTCGAATAAACTGAGTACATGGACAAGAATAAACCGATGCGACCCTATATCATCTATATAAAGTGACCGCCCCAACCCATCGTGGCTTGGAGAAATAGATTGGCTGCATGTTGCTTCCACGCAGAACTGAAACTGGCCACACATGTGTACATGCAAACCGCTTAGAATGACAAGCCTGCCAAGGCAAAGTGTTATGTCGGACCGTCCAGTGCATATGAGCCTTTTGCTTTCATAGGACGGCAGGTCTTGAGATGTCATTTTATCTAAGTGCCGGGGAAAAAGTCCCGTAAAACTGGAAGCAACGTCTCCAAAATTACCTAAATAGTGTTGACGGGGACGTTAAACATCAGTTCAACCAAATCAAATCGACAGTTTAGAATGAGGTTCATTTAACGAAGGATGGAAAACATCATACCAGGTACATATTTTTATTACTTTATCAGCCTATTTTCCCGTGTCTTTTAGAGCTGTGCTTACTTACTACTGTCTACAGTTTTGATACAGGTACGTGTAATGAACACCCTTGTAACTCCAACATTACATTACGAAAACAAATCTATTCAAATATACTGGAAAATTATACAACCAAAAAATGAAAATTTTCGGATACAAATAATTCTGGGATTTTTCATATTTCTGCTCCAAACATAAATTGTGGGATTTCGTTAGAACCGCCTCGGTGAGGCGGTTCTAACAAGTACCCACAATCTATGTTTTAGAGCAGAAATAAGAAAATATAATGTATACCCCTGTAAACCCAAGTTTTACTATATAGATGTGGGGTTTAATAGGGTCAAAATTATATAGGCGTGTTGTCGTGATGATATAGAGAAAAAACCGGGCTTTACAGAGGTAGACACAATTATCTACTCCAAGACATAAGTTGTGGGTATTAGTTTGGACCGCCTCAGTGAGGTAATTCAGAGGTTAAACTGTGACTGACATATTTCATTTAGTCACAAAAGAGGAACAGTTGGTTATCGAAAACCTGTATCCCTTGTAAACGTAAGAGAACATATGGCAACGTTTTCATTCTCTTTATATTTAAAACGTTTTGCTGAAATCAGTTATGTGCAGCGAATGTGCACAATGTAATACAATTATGCCCAATACACACTTGTTATAGCAGTCGCAGGTAACACAAACAACGCGGTGGCGTATATAGTCCGCTTGTTGAGATCATGTTAACACTCTCTACGGAATCTTCTGGTGGACACAACACCTGAATAGCTCCGCCTAGTCAATCTTATCTGCGACTACTATATCAATGGTATATATACCAATATTAGTACCATGTCTGTGAATTGGGCACTTTGTAAGCTGTCGGAGTACTGAAACTGATGTCAGTATTTTATGTATCATCAGAAAAAGACTACTATGTTAATTTTTAGAAATGTCAAAGTAGGGAAGTCACACCCACAGTACTTTTTGTTTTATTTATACTAAATACTTGATGGGCATGAAAATGTTGAATTAGGCCTGTCACTTTGGTACAAAGTTGCTTTTATTTACAACAGAGACTGTTCCTAGTCCTGGGATTTCGGGGATCTTGGGAAGAATGTAATTATTTCAAGGGACAGGACAAAATGGTTTTTATCTTAAGGGAGCAAGCACGTTCGAGGAAGAAGGAGGCGTAATAATTGGGTTGTCAATTTTGAGAACAAAATTTTGGACAATTTGGCCAAAAGTTTCATGGACCTGGGGACAAAATACAATACGCTCTTGTCAAGGTCTCAGAGAAGAAGTAGAAGAAGAAGAGAAGAAGTACAAGAAAACAACAGCTGTCACTATAAGTGAGCAATGCCCCAATAGGAGCCAGTTTGGGGGAAAAAAGTGCGGACTAACCCACAAACAAACGAACAGTGCAAAAACTATATGCCCTCCTACGGGGGCATGAAAATTCAACAAAATTGTTGAAGAAATGTTGAAGTAGTTCGTGTCACAAGGTTTAAGAACGCGTTTTTTTTTCAGAAAATAAAGGGCCGTAACTCCTTCGCAGATGATAGGATCAACATGATAATTGTGTTAGGTATCCCTTTAACTCACAAGGAATGCATTGCAAAGTCTCAGCTCAAACGGTGAAGAAATGTGGAAGTAGTTCGCGTCACAAGGTTTTCGAACGCGATTTTCAGAAAATCAAGGGCCGTAACATCGTCGCAGGTGATCGGATCAACTTAAAAATTGTGTTAGGCACCCCTTCACCTCACAAGGAATGCATGTGCAAAGTTTCAGCTCAATCGGTGAAGAACTGTGGAGGTAGTTTGCGTCACAAGATTTTTTAGCGCATTTTTGAGAAAATCAAGGGCCATAACTCCAAAACGCTACATCCGAGCAGAATGAATTTTGTGTTAGGCACATCTACATATCATTGCAAATACATATGCAAAAATTTAACAAACTTGTCGAAGAAATGTGGAAGGATGAATGGATGGATGGATGATTTATTTAAAGACGCTCAACCCTAACAGGGCATATAGCGTCTAAAACAGTTATATATTATATATAAAATTGTGCAAGATTAAACAATTAAAATTTTAATAATTACAGTTTGTTAAAAAGACCGATTTCTTTAAGAAAATTGATTAATTGGTAAAAAGGAACATTATTAAAAAGATCTTTCATCGTAGTAATGTTAAAATATTTTGAACGTATATGATTAAATTCAATACTTGAGATGATAAAGTGTTTAACTGTGAACGGTTCGTTACAAGATATACAGAAAGGTGCTTGTTCGTTTTTTAAAATGTAGGAATGAGTGAGTCTTGTGTGTCCATTACGGCATCTCGTAATTTTTGTCTGATCTTTTCGGCTATAGTTCAAAAAGGAGCATTTACTGTAAAAATTAGGTTGAATTTTATTTAATTTATTATTAGTTTCTTTGTCCCAAATAGAATGACATTTGTTCTTTATATATTGATTGATGTTGGATTTGAAATCAGAGAAAGGAATTTTTAGATTCGTTACAGTTAACGATAATGCCGATTTGGCTTCCAAATCAGCCAATTCGTTTCCACGGATATTAACGTGACTTGGAAGCCAGCAGAATAGTATCTCCTTATAAACAGAAAGATAATGGTATTTCCTTAAAATTTGTTGAATCAAGGGGTTCCTGTGCTGTTGGTCTTTCAGAGCCTTTAATACAGAAAGGGAGTCTGAATAAATGACAAATTGTTTTTCGGATTGATCACGTATATGATATAGTGCAATATCAATTGCTTTCGCTTCAGCGGTAAAAATAGGGCTATTATTAGGTTATCTAATGCTGTCTGTGAAATTCGGACTAATGGCAGAACAAGCAACTTTCTCATCTTGTTTCGAACCGTCAGTATAAATGGAAATGTGATTTTTAAAATTTGATTTGATTTCTAAAAATTCGTTCTTAAAAATATGAGATTCTACTTCAGATTTCTTATTTTTATTTAGATCTAAAATAATCTTTGGAGCGTTTAACGTCCATGGTTCTTTTAATGCTAAAGAAAAAGAATGAATATTATTAATATCAATATTGGGCTCCTCAAATAATGGCTTGATTCTTAGGCCTAGCGGTTTAATAGCCGATGGTTTATTATTGTAGAATCTTTCGTAATTTGGATTAAAAACAATGTCATATGCTGAATTTCGTGGATTGGAGGCCAATTTCGTAGCATATTGAAGAGACAATTTCTCTCTTCTAACATTCAGTGATGGTTCATTCGATTCAGCATAAAGACTTTCAACAGGTGAGGTGCGAAAGGCACCTAGTGCTAGACGTAAACCTTGATGGTGTATAGTATCCAAAGATTTTATATAAGATTTCCTAGCAGATCCATAGACTATGGAACCATAGTCCAATTTGGAACGAATTAACGATCTATACAGGACTTTAAGAATATCAAGAGCTTTTAAACATTTAGCTTTCAAAGCTTTGATATGGGGAATAAAAGACAATTTGTTATCGAATAAAAGACCCAAAAACTTCGCCTCATTGACGACTGGAATAGGACTGCCATATATAGTTAGAACAGGATCCAAATGTAACTTTCGTAATTGGCAGAAGTGAACACACTGAGTTTTTGTTTTTGAAAAATTAAAACCATTTTCTGTTGTCCAAGTTTCTATATTATTCAAACACCTTTGTAGTTTAAATTCGATGGTTTCCATATTTTTGGATCGATAAAAGATTCCAAAATCGTCAACAAAAAGCGAACAATCTGGGTCTTTTACACATTTAACTATATTATTAATTTTTATGCTGAACAAGGTTGGTGATAAAATACTACCTTGTGGTACACCTTGTTCTTGATCAAATGTTTCCGATAATGTATTTCCTATGCGAACATTAAATGTTCGATGGGATAGGAAACTTTGAACAAAAAGTGGTAATCGGCCTTTAAGGCCCAAGGTGTGTAAATCTTTCATGGTGCCATATTTCCAAGTCGTATCATAGGCCTTTTCTAAATCAAAGAATACAGCTACGACATGTTCTTTTTTGATAAAGGCATCACGTATAAATGATTCTAAGCGAATCAAATGATCGTTAGTAGAGCTGTTTTTTTTTCTAAAACCAGCTTGAAATTTAGTGATAAGCTGGTTTGATTCTAAGAACCAAACCAGCCTATCATTAATCATTCTCTCCATTGTTTTACATAAACAACTTGTCAAAGCAATAGGTCTGTAATTAGTGGCTTCAGTATGATCTTTATTAGGTTTCGGAATAGGAATAATGGTAGCTTTTCTCCAGTTTTCAGGGAACTTTCCAGTGATCCAAATATCATTCAAAATATTTACTAAAGTTTCCAATGCCTTGTTGGGTAAATGTTGTAAAATTTGATAGTGTATGTCGTCAGGACCAACAGCAGTATCATGAGATTTATGGAGAGCATCTAATAATTCTTTAGTAGTGAAAGGTAAATTATATTTTTCGTGATTTAATGATGAAAAATTTAAATTCTTTTTCTCTTGTTCTTGTTTAATATTTTGGAAGCTTTCTGAATAATTTGAGCTAGAGGAGTTTTTCTGAAAATTTTCACCCAAGGCATTGGAAATGTCTTTAGCCGTTGAACAAATATTTCCGTTCGATTTGATATGGACATGTTTATTTGATTTATTTTTGCCACTAATTTTTCTAATCATGTCCCATATTTTCTTCGTTGGTGTTCTGGTATTCAGTTTGGAGACGTATCTCTTCTTCTTCTTCCGGTTTCGCCTTAACCCCCGGAGGGGACACAGACGGTGTATTACATACACTCCAGTTTAGCAGAATGAAAGCCTACACAGTAATCATGTAATTACGGTAGGGTTCTTTAACCTGCACAGGGGATGGTTCTCCCTGCACAGGGGGCCTCCAGTTAACGTCCCGATCCGAAGGACGGTGCACTTTATGACATTCATCCCTGCAAATGATGCCAATGGAGCGTGTTCGGACACCGAAATTTTCACACCGCTGCCGGGGATCGAACCCGGGACCTCTAGCATCAGAGGCAAGTGCACTAACCACTGAGTTATCACGCTCACGTATTGCTGCCAAGATGCTTTTTTGGCCGATTTTATTGTTTTGCGAGCTTTAGCTCGCATATGTTTGGCATGGATAAGATTTTCTTTTGTTGGTTGTTTATTAAATTTTCGTAATGCAGATTTTCTTTTATTGATTGATGTTAAATGTGGAAGGAGTTCGCGTCACAAGGTTTTAGAACGCGATTTTCAGAAAATAAAGGGCCGTAACTCCTTCGCAGATGATAGGATCAACGTGAAAATTGTGTTAGGCACCGCTTTACCTCACAAGGAATGCATGTGCAAAGTTTCAGCTCAAACAGTGAAGAAATGTGGACGAAGATCTCGTAACAAGGTATTCGAACGCGTTTTTCAGAAAATCAAGGGCCGTAACTCCGTCACAAATGATAGGATCAACGTGAAAATTGTGTTAGGCACCCCTTCACCTCACAAGGAATGCATGTGCAATGTTTCAGCTGAATCAGTGAAAAAAATGTTGAAGTAGTTCGCATCTCAAGGTTTTTAGCACATTATTGAGAAAATAAAGGGCTGTAATTCCTTCGAAAATGATAGGACCAACGTGAAAAATTGTGTTAGGCATCTCTTCATCTCACAAGGAATGCATGTGCAAAGTTTCAGCTCAATCGTTGGATAAATGTGGAAGTAGTTCGCATCACAAAAAAGTGCGGACTTACAAACCCACAAACGCACAAACAAACGGACAGTGCAAAAACTATACCTACGGGGGCATAAAAATGTACGAATGGGGATAGGTCCACTCATGCAAAACAGAAGTGTAGGCAATGATCAGGAATCGATACAATTTAACCACAGCTCCCATCAGAGACACCAAAGGGAAAGAAACACATACATGAAACGACAGACTCTAATGGAAACACCAATAGCGGAAAGCAAAAAAGACAGTTACTTTCCCACAAAATGGTCAACTGGCTATCCAAAACTAAAAAGACCAGCGACACACACACTCAAAGACAAACCATAAAAAATTAACCGCGACAGAAGAACCGCCTTGGAACGGTCATTGAGTGAGTGAAAACTCGAGTTTTATGTCCCTACAACAGCTACGGTCATACGGAGACGGAACATCGGTTTAAAGACTCATCCGATAGTCTGGAGAAGCCCGGAATCGATCCTGCGACCCCAGCTTTACAAGGCGAGTAGCGTAACCACGGAGGCTTCTGGAAGGTCAGTGAAACGAATTCCACTGGGGGACTTAAATCGATTTTAAACGGCCGCAATATTCACCCTTACTTCCGTCGCGATTTAGACAATTAAATTGTCCAGTCCTAAAATCAAACAACCACAGAGATGAAACAACGATGAGGACTCGAACCATTGAACGGGCCATCGTCAAACTTGACAGAATCGATCCTTTGGTGGTTCTCTTTTAAAAGTATTTCAAAGAATCGTATTGCATGCATATCTCTAGTTCACTTGGCAACAAAAAGGGGAAATTCAGTACCTTCTTAAACAACGCAGGCCTTAACAGATGGCAAAAGCATAAGATGCGGTTTCTGGTCTGAGCCTGCACTGTTTGATAGGTTTGTTCCTTCCTGTTGGGGTAGGGCCCGCGAAAATGGGTTGAGGAATGAGCATACCCATCAGTTGTTCCAGTGTAAGAACTTAAGAAAACGATACATACCTGCATATTCTGTAAAATGTCCACTTATTTCAGAATGCTCGTAGTTGTACATAGCAAACTCATAGTCTATAAAATGCACCGTCCCTGGAATAAAATAAATATAGTCGAGCAAGATGAGTTTATTGCATAACACCGATGAGCATGGCTGTATGAATAAAAATCAAAAATGAGTTCCTTTAAGAGCAAAAAAAACATTCATAAGAAAGAAGATGGGCCATACTACGTAGTTTCGGCTAATAAAGCCTCATCAGTGACCCTGTAATGATCCGGCAAAGAAAGCCAGAGAAAACGTACTGCAATTTTGCGAATTTCGAATAGGCAGTCGATTCAAAGACTGATATAAATCAAAATAGGGTCCAAATTTTATTAAAAACCTGTCTAGAATTAGTCTAAACCAATAACTTATTTCCGATTTCTCAGAATATTCACGATGATCTCAAAGGACCAAAAGTAAAATATAAACTGCACTATGGTTGATGTACGGGGAGACGTTTTACGGCCGCCACACGGCACAACACCAGCTGCAGTGAAGGCAAATAAAAATCAAAAATGAGTTCCTTTAAGAGCAAAAAAACATTCATAAGAAAGAAGATGGGCCATACTACGTAGTTTCGGCTAATAAAGCCTCATCAGTGAAGCCATTTTCGAATTTACGTCGTCAGCTTGATTCTAATGATCTTCCGAGATTTGACAAATTTATGATAAATTTAGGAGCAGTTTGTATAGAATATACTGATGAAAACGTACGTTATGTAAACACATAGATTATTTATGTTTGTTTCCATCACGAAAACACGCCTATATAATTTTGATCCCCTTGAACCCCAGTTTTAAATAGTAAAACTGGGGTTTACAGGGGTAAACCTTATTTTTCTTTTTCTGCTCTAACATATAGATTGTGGTACTCGTTAGAACCGCCTCGATGAGGCGGTTCTAACGAGTGCCCACAATCTATATTTTGTGCAAAAATAAGAAAAAATTTGCAATTTGTCATCTTAAAATTTTCATTTTTTCGGCGATAAAAGTGGCAATGTACTTATATAGGCGTGTTTTCGTAATAAATGCATTATTCTAACACAGCACGCATTTGTTGTCAAAAGTACCGTTATTAACGGCAACAAATCACTTTACGTGACGCGAAAAGGCCTACGTTCTACGACGTCACTCCTAGAGTTTTAGGTTATACCGTTTGACGTAATGTTTCACTTGAAAAAAGGACACACTTGCACGTGTAACAAATAAAAGAGCTGGGCGGCATATTTTCTGGCAACAGCGAAAGGTTGGCAGAATTTAAGTGTAACAACAGCATTGTTATGAAATCGTAGCAGATCGGCTCTAGTGTGTGAATAATAAATCGCAGTTTGTCGGCCATTTATAAGCAGAGAAATTGCTCGTGCTACGCGCTCATGATTTGGTGTATTTCACAACAGGCCTTCAGACTGTGCTCTAATACTCAACAATCCACTGGTAGAGTTAATTTATTTCTTTAACATGTGCCGGGCCCCAAGGAAGACGTTTGAAGGCATGGCAAACACACGACCCTCATTCATTACATTGCATATTCAACCATACTTTTGATATGGGCGTTTCCGAATACGCTATTCCAAGAACCGTGCAAAGCACGCATATCAGTCTTCTAAGAGATACCAGAAGAAGACCAGATGTTTAAAACAAAACAGGAAAAGATAGCCTCTGAAATGTTATATTGATCTTCTTCGAATGAGACGGCTTGCTGTCTATACCAATCAAGTGCGGTCACAAGGAAGACACGCCGAAAAATAGGTGAAAGAAACAAATGAAGTACATGAGAGAAAAGAGAGAGAAGGTCAAAAAGCTATTTAGAGAAAAACAAAAAAGGAAATTGTCCATGTGCATGTTTGAGCTTAAAGTGCGGGGGTCACGAACTATGCATCATCAGTAAGAATGTTTCCCATACCGAATAGGACATTTTGTCTCCTCTCGATAATGTTTGCGATAATTTCAACTTGCCTAACTAGTCAGGTTCTAGCCCCTATCTCCATTTAAACCACGATTCTAAAAATAGCCAGTCGTTCTAAGGATATAAGCCTATTATGGTGAATGGGAATACCTTCAGGGGAGGCAACTCCTTCAAAAGTATGTTTGTCTCACATGTCAATAGGGGTCAACTCTTAAAGTAAAGAATTTGCTCCTGAGGAGCAAATTCTTACCTTTAAGAGTAAACCCCTTTTTTCAGCAAGATTGAGCCTATAGAAAAGCGTATAGGAAGTCCCGAAAGTTGTCTCCCTTTGAAAAATGGCGGAAAATTATGCCAGGTGTTCAGATTCCCCTTAAGCAATTCTAAATGAAATGCTGTTATTGTATGACCCGTAGAAAAATCAGCCGACGTGTAGACGGTGCACTGTAATCACCTTGTGAGTCCACCCGTCTGTCCTTCAGTCCGTGGTCAGTTTGTGAAATCGCTGTATCCTTTAAACTCCTTGGAATAATTTTGATACTTTTGACATGCGGATAGATATTTACAAAAATTAGACATCCTTCATTTCTATTTTGAACGGAGACTTATACTGTTCCGTTTAACTTTTAAATTCCTGTATTTAAGCAAATACTACCGGCCCCGATAGCTCAGTTGGTAGAGTGTCCGCTCCGGGGAACGGGAGGTCACGGGTTCGATCCGGGCCGCGACATACCAAAGTCGTTAAAAATGGTACTAGCTGCTCCTCGCTTGGCACTCAGATTTACGGGGTAGAGCTAGGACTGGTCGACCCAGTGTCAGGATAATGTGACTGGGTGTGGTATCATGTAATGTGTCTGGGACATGATACTTCAGTGAGGCAGCACTATAAACATGAGCATTGAGCTCCCTGTCGCAACCAGACACCGTCGTGATATGTCTGAAAAATTGTTGAAAGCGACGTTAAACCCGAATTCACACACACACACACACACACACACTTAAGCAAATAGTGTAGACCATGATCAGACACCGAGTTCTGTCGCTTAGAGAGTCTAAGCCTGCCTAGGCAAAGTGGTGCAGTTCGTACCGTCCCTACATATTAACACTTTGGGTTTGTTTGGTCGGCAGGTCTTGAGAATTAATTTCATCTCAATGTAAAGTGCCACAAAACTGGAAGAAGCAACGTCTCCAAAATAACATAAACGGTGTCGACGGGGACGAAAAACTCAAATTCAAACAAACAAACGCCGCGATCTGCGGCGTCTGATACGGATCTACACAGTTTGTCAAACCCAACGCATGATTCCAATTGTGCCAGCGCATGATAAAATCTACAAGACGTCTTGAGCGACCAGCGAAGACTCGGAACAGCCTCAGCATTCGTGCAGTCTGATCAGAGTCTTCGATCATCGCATGTACCCAATATAGACTAATATCTATGCAAAGAGACATAAGCAAAAGATTTTGTCATAGTGGATGGGTGCGCAGGATGATTTGAGTCTCTGCTGGTCGCACCAGTCTTATTCTTGGTTTTGTCATATGCTGGCTTCTATTCTGATTCTATTGCTAGCCCTCTTACGCAAGAGACTCATCAGCGATAAAAGTAGCGCGGCTATTTTCTATAAATATCCGTTACCTGGATTTCAAATAATTCAGTGAAAACAACGTGAATATCAGCACTGAAGAGCTACATGTGCTTAGTAACCTTGGATCGATTGTCAAACAATCGACTCAAAATCTCTGACAAGATAACCTTCATGAACGTCGGGCCGTCATGATCTGGGACATTAAAGGTGCATTATTGAGCTGTCGGAAAAAAAGTGCTTAATTTTTTTTTTACATATATCGGGTAATTTTTGTTTAAATAATATAAATGAATGAGTTTTATGTAATATTGCGAACAATTATGATCACAGGTTAAGTTTTATGAG
>CAUZLF010000009.1:0-46961 GCA_963580285.1 Lucinisca nassula
CAGCAGCAATATTGGGAAGGATGATAACAAATAAGTAAACACATCAATAGATTCTCTTTTATTGTTGTCATTTATCACAGGGGTTAGCGCGAACGCAGACCCCCACACAAATAAATTGCGTACCCGAGTTACCCACATTTGGGGTAATCGCAGGCGTCAACCCAACCGAAGTGCAATGGAAGGGTCTCTTCCTGGGGGAACTGCCGTTTTTGTTTTTCATAAATTTATTAATTTGCCTATTTACAATAAAAACCGGTGGGGTGTAAGGAGCCCCACACGGCCGACACCTTTAAAATAACAATATGAAACTTAACAAAGACCTAGAAAAAACGTTACACATCGAGATATAAAATAAAAATTAGGAGAGAATATTGCAAAAGCCTAGATAGAATTGTTGAATTGAACATTGATATGAGGAAAGAAAAACTAGAAAAGGATAGAGTTGACGTTGATGAAATTAACCTTATGTGCACACAATAACGGTGCACAGAAATACAAATATTGAAATTAAGTTTTAAACCCCTAACAGGTGTCGTAATTGAAAGGTTAGTAATGAGCTGACTCCATGCAAATATAATTATAAATAACAAAATATACCTACGAAAAGTTAATATGAATGTTGCAAAAGTATAGAGAAAATAAAGGGCGGGAAATTTTTCAGTCCTTCACTGGTGACCTGGCTGATGTCGCAAGCGTCGTACAACAATGTTGTCCGAGGCCCACGGCACCAGCGAGGAAACACCAACCTGGGTCTTAAATTTGTTCTAATTAAATGAAACAGGAGAAAAATACAATTATAATTCAAACACAGTGAGACTGTAGGTAAACGACGACAATAGACGATCACATATTGACAAAAATTGGGGCACAAATGGGTTAGAATGTGAATAAGCGGTTGAAAAAGCTGGGTTTGGTATACGGTGTAATATTTGCTAGTTTGTGAACCTTTATCATAATAATAATGCGGGGTAAAAATACACCGTATATAGCCGGGGATACGGGAAAGCAAAATAAACCCTTATCTCTTTTTTATATATTGGACCTTGGACATCGCTCTGACTTATTCTGAAGGGCGGTGAAGGATCTGAAAACTACAGCCGCACGCCCCGGTGACGAAAGACTCGGGTACCCTTCCCCACTAGGGCGCGAGACTGCGTTCATGTTAAAAAGGAGGGTAATTTGTCTGCAGTGAAAAATATTATGTTGCATATGCTATTTGCAATAGAGTCAGACTCTACATATAAAGGTTAGTACGATACACGGAATATTCACAAATGACAAGTATATTTCTACATCGTCAGACGGCAAGGCCAGTCTGAAAAGAGAAAACTATATTAATATGTGCATATATACAATTATGGAATAAATACAATGTGCGATTGTAACGAAAGTCGAAAAATGTACATCTTTTCAAAGCTTCAGACATACAGGCCAGCTGCAGTCTGAAGATGAGAAAAAATAGACAGGTATTTACAGAAAATTGATGAAATAATCAGTAATTTATGTTGGGCCTTTGAAATAATGACGTGGATATAGTTGTTGATTAAAAATGACTTTTTTTGAATTTGAATCAAAATTACAAAAAACTCCATCCAAAATACACCAGTTTTTGATAAAAGAATCTAAAGACATTAAATACTGATCGGCCAAAATTCTAAATTGTAATTTACTAAAAAATTGAGAAACCAAAGAAAAAGAAGAAATGTTTTTATTTTCATATTTAGTTAAATTTCGATTTATCCAGATAACATAACGCGATTCGGTAAGTAAAATTAGACAAATTTCTGTTATACGTTTTGGCAAATTTGGTAAGATGTGAAATCGAAAAATAAGTTCTGAAAAAGTTATCTGGTTCTGTGTAATTTCCCTGATAAGTTTAAGTACAATTCTATTCAAAGGCACAACATATTTACATTCTAAAAATAAGTGGTTTATTGTTTCTATTTTTGATTTGCAAAGAGGACATGAATTTTCTTTACTAATTTTCTTATTAAATAAATAATAATTTACATATATAACTTCATGAATAATCTTCCAAAAAATATCTCTGACTTCAGAATCAATACAGGGTAAATACATATTTTTGAACAAAATTTTAAAGTTAATTTGGGGGTAAATATTTTGGAATTTGGGCCTGATATTGAGGTTATTTAAGAGGGTTTCATAAAAAGTTTTAGTTTTCATAGTTGTAATCGAAATATTATTGTTATTATTAGTGAACTTTCTAAAAACAGCAAGAGAAATTTCATAAAAATGGGGTAGTGTATCGCCATGGGGAGAAGAATTGTTAGCCAAAGAAGGGTTAAACTTTCTAAGTTGAATGCCAATCCAATATTTAGCAAAATAAGTCCACTTAGCTTCATAACCAATAATCAATTTTTGTATGTGTGACAAATACAAAGCTTCACATTTCAATTTAAAATTAGGAATATTAAGGCCGCCATTTAGGAAACTAAGATACAGGGTGTTTCTCGCAACAGGCTCAAATTTTGAATTCCATACAAAACTAAAGCTAGATCTAGTTAACAGTGTAATATAATGGGAAGGGATTATGGCCGCAGAAGCGTAATACAAAATTTTCGACAAACCAAGAGAATTCAAAACGGTAGATTTCCCCTTCAAAGACAGTTTTCTTAGTTTCCAAAGATTCAATGTTTTATCAAATCTGAGATAAAGTTTGGACCAAATTTCATCACTGTCTACATTTTCTCCAAAATGATAACCTAATATTTTCAAGGATTTCACCCAACTAATACCGAAGGGATGGTCAGACCGAGTTTTCCATTTACCTAAATACATTCCCTTCGATTTATCATAATTAATTGTTGAACCCGAAATTCTGCCAAACTGTTTTACCCAATAGAAATATAAATGAATAGAAGTGTCACTTGTCAATATACCAGTGCTATCATCAGCATAAGCAGAAAATTTAGCTTCTAAGTTTGTTCCAGGTAATTTCAGTCCTTTGATTTCCTCTAAGTTTCGAATTTTATTTGCAAAAGGTTCGAGACAAATTACATAAAGTAAAGGAGATAAGGAGCAACCTTGCCTAACACCTCGTTTGAGTGGAAATGGTTCCGAAATGAAGTTATTTACAATTACTGAAGATGAAATGTCGGTATATAATAGTTTAACCCATTTCAAGAAGTCGTTGTCAAAACCAAAAGCTGTCAAAGTGTCATATAAATAAGACCAAGATACTCTATCAAAAGCTTTTTCTTGATCCAAAGAAATGAAGCATGCCGATAAGTTTTTCTGTTCAATATAATCAATAATGTTTCGTAAAAGGTGAACATTGTCAAAAATCGAACGTCCTCTAATAGCACAAGTTTGATCCATATGTATAATCTTAGGTAAAACCTGACTCAGTCGACTAGATATGACTTTCGAAATAATTTTATAATCAACATTTAGAAGTGAAATAGGTCTATAACATTTCATTTCATCAGCCCTAGTTTCATCCTTGCAAATCAGAGTGATATAAGAAAGTTTTTGACTATCAGATAATTCACCATTTTCAAAAGCTAAGTTTATAACTCTACATAAAGTATCACCAAGTATGTCAAAAAATGTAACGTAAAATGAACTGGAAAGGCCATCACTACCGGGGGATTTATGGGGTTTCATATCTTTCAGGGCAGATAAAATTTCAGATTTGTTTATTTTATTTTTCAGGTAGTTATTGTCAGAGGGTTCAACTTGAGGAAGATTATCAAGAAAGAGAGAGTTTAAGGAGGAGTCTACAGGTTCTTCAGTATAAAGCAGTTCATAAAATGATTTAAAACAGGTGAGTATATCTGATGATGATGAATATGATACATTGTTATGAGTGATGTTCTTTACAGTTTTACATTTGGATGTAGATGCTTCTTTTTGAAAGAAATAACTAGATGGTTTTTCATTATTTTCCAAATTCCTTGCCTTACTACGTATCAAAGACCCTTTTGAAAGAGAAGTTTCAATTTCTTTCACCTTGATTTTAATTTCATCTAAAAGTTTCAAATCTGAAGTCTGCTTAAGGTCCAAACGGTTGTATTTTTGTTTCAGAAGTTTCAATTCACCATACAAGTTCTTATTTTTGGATTTTGAATAATCTATACAAAATAGTTTTATATTATGTTTCATACTGTCCCACCAGTTTAAATCAATACTTTCAGTTTTAGAAGTTATTTGCCAAAATATTTTGAAAGCAGAAACAAAAGTTTTATCTTCTAGAAGTTCATCATTAAATTTCCAATAAGATTTACCAAAAGTTGTACCAGCTCCATTCTGACAATTCAACTGCATCATAATAAAATCATGATCCGAACATGCACAAGGTATAGTATCAAAGGCTATCAAATTATCTTTCATAATAGAAGAAATATAGAATCTATCTATTCTAGTGCCAATCATATCGTAGTTAGGAAAGTTCTTTCTCATCCAAGTTACAGCCCGTTTGTTAGGATATAGGTGTCTAAAACAATCTACCAAGCTCATTTTATCTATTAATGATTTGAAAGATTTTGACCCAATCATGCCTTTGTCTAAGTTTCCACCAAGCTTATCTAAACTGGAGTCCATAATAAAATTAAAATCGCCACCAATGATAAGATTTTTTGCACCACAAAGGTGTCTTGACAAACTGTGTATGAAATCCAATCTTTCTGTTGTATTAGTTGGAAAATATATATTGAGAAGTCTAAAGTTTGAAATTCCTTCCCCTGAAAAATCTAAACGAATCAATCTGCCATAAATATCAGTATCGAAGTTCTCAACAACAAGTTTTTCATTGAAGAGAAAAATGCCTACTCCACATGAGTCAGATTTACCAAAGTTCCATATGCATCTTCTATTTAGTTTAAAATTTTGTTCAATAGATCTAGCCAAAGTTATATTATCAACATAAGTTTCTTGCAAAAGTAAAATATCAATTTTATTCTTAGTTGCAAACTCAAATATCAAATCTTGTTTAAATTTGGATCTAAATCCATTCACATTTAAACTTGCTATTTTCAGGTTCATCTTGCCAAGTTGAATTATCGAAGATATAAAAAGGTAAAAAGGAAGTGTACAAATACCGAATCAACACGATCTGATTTCCGAAGACACCCGAAGACGAAGTTAACCGAGCAGTTAAAGTGACAAAAGTACAAAGTTACTGCAGGTATATTTTCCGATAATGTAATACCCAAAGAATAATTGAAGCGATTTAAGTAAGCTGAAAGATTCATACAGGTAGATTGGAAAATCGAAAAACCAGCGAAGCGAGAAACAGAGCAGATCAAAATCAGACAGGTAAAATAAACCCGATACACTGCACCGCAGTGTATCAGGTACATTTTACCAGCCCTAGGCACAAAACAAAACACAGGTAAAACGAACAATCGAAACAAAATGTGAGCGAATTTATGTACATGTAGTGAGATGTTTTTACAAACTATGAAAATATACATGTATAAATGAGGGTATTGAAAAAGGAGAATAAATATAGAGCCAAAAAGGACCCTGTTTCTGCCGCCCCCCGCCAATAAAGGCGAGGGACGACAAAAACAGAGATCCTTTACAACAAGAAAACAATATTTAATAGAATTATATTTTTTCTTTTTCAGATGTATGCTGTCAGGTAAGTATTTGGAGACGATGCGAAAGACAAAAAATAAAGCGAGAAAACAAGTTTTAGCTGAATGACATTTTTTCTTTTTCAGGGGTATGCAGTAAGGTAAGTATTGATGTCTAAAGGTAAGTATGCAAAAAAAGGTAAGTATTTGAGGTAAGAAGAGAATATAAGAGGAAAAGAGACAGGCAATAGAATTATGATCTATTGCCTTGGATGGTCCATATTTCAAAATCGTTGTCGGTGGCCGGTCCATGGTCAAATCCCCAGTCCGTGTGCCAAAAATCACTGTCCGTTCAACAGTCCAGTCCAAACGATCTACCAGGCGAGGAAAGCGCAAGACACATCTCACGCCTTCTCCCCCTGATAGATCGGGTTAAATCCAATAGCCAAATCCAGGGGGTCCGGGGAGGCAGACCTGGCTCTCGCCGTCTTATTCGGCGTGATCCAGGTGCCGTCCTCCCCAGAATCCCTGGCCCTCTTCAAACTTGGATCTGATTCCTCTTCCATCGGGGTTTGCTGCGGATCCGGGTCCGACAACCCACCCCCGGAGGCAACAGTGTTCCCATTAGGGGAATCAGCCCCAGCATCTGGGTCTTGCGATCCAGAAACTGGGGCCACTGGTGTCTCCGGAGCAGGGGGCGACGACGGACCAGGATCAGCAGCCTTACCTCCAGGCACAACAGTAACCGACCTCCTCTGCACCACAGACGCAAACCCAGAGTTCGGGCACCGCTGTCTGACGTGCCCCACAAGGTGGCACTTCAGACAGTACGGTGGCCGACCCGCCATTGTCAACAAAATGGCCTGGCCCGAATTAAAACGGACCAGATGCGGAACCTGTTGCCTCCGCAGCTCATCCGTCTTAATCCGGACCTCCCTGACTCCGTTTAACGTCACCAACTTCTCATGAGATGTCGTACACATGTTGATATCTAATATCTCTCCATAGGGCCTCAAAATTGTCCGTAATATCGAATTGTCGTAGAAAATGGGTAGCCAATGTACCCTCAAGGTAAGAACTTGCTCCGTCATTTTCATGATCATGAATGTTTTTCTTTGAATGGTAATCTCTTCAAGAGCTATAAAATTATCCACAGCATCTTGGAACGAAAACAAAACAGAGTAAGAGGAGTCATTCGCACTCACTTTGAAAATCCCCCCGATGTCGTTGGGGTTCACTCCATGTTCACAAAGGCCATTCAGAAGTTCGCCGTATGACACCTGCTCCCTGGGGTTAACTGGAACGAGCTTGACCGTTCTCTTCAGCCTGTCAATGTTAATATGATTCGCCTCCACCCCTTCAAAACGGATCACAGGTTCCATAATGAACTGAAAAATACTAACTCTATGGTTAGAAAATATCACAAAATGATAAAGTGGCGGACCTTCGCAAGCCCAGATACCTGGGAACAGAAAAAACGGGAACCAGCAGAACTGATCACAGTTCTCCCTGTACCAGGTAAGTATGCTTTCCTGGTGCAGGGGTGACCTCTTACATGAGCTGCTCATCAACGCTACCTGGTAGTAAGCCTTTCTTTTTTCTTTCTTTCCCAGCGTGATACCCAGTCTTGCATTACCACACACAGTTTACTTTATGCACTACATGCTCCTTTTTCGTATGCCGCCAAAAGAGAAGGGGGAATCATGCTTTTCTCGTGAATACTCACAGTCTGACGTATTCACTACGTCACGCTGCGATAAAAATACGGCGTATGTTGTGACGCTAGAGGAGCATAAACTTTCTCCCGTCTTTTCATGCGAGCAGGAGAACAGCAAAATCGACGAGGAAACGATAGACCGGTCTGTTCGCTTGCATGCTTCATACTGGTCGGGGTCGTTGCTGTTGCAAAAGTGTGTTTTGCAGTGCTCGGGCTCGTACATTCCGATTGAATACCATTTTCCTATGTATCGAGCACAC
Source organism: Lucinisca nassula (assembly GCA_963580285.1). Classification (NCBI taxonomy): domain Eukaryota; kingdom Metazoa; phylum Mollusca; class Bivalvia; order Lucinida; family Lucinidae; genus Lucinisca; species Lucinisca nassula. Next base: position 7,518 of record CAUZLF010000009.1, read on the forward strand.
AGTTACGTTTATATATGCTACAATTCACTCCTCTAGTGTCTACGGCCATATCACGTTGAAAACACCGGTTCTCGTCCGATCACCGAAGTTAAGCAACGTCGAGCCCGGTTAGTACTTGGATGGGTGACCGCCTGGGAATACCGGGTGCTGTAGACTTTTTTTTTTTCTTTTTTCTTTTTCTTTTGCTTCTGGCATTTTTTTTTTTTTTTTTTTTCTTCTTCTTCTTTCTTCTAAACAACAACAACAACAACGACGACGACAGTAGCAGCAGCAGCAGCAGCAGCAGCAATAATAATAATAATAATAATAATAATAACAGTGAGGTACCACGAGAGGAGATGTCTAATTCCTTCCAACACATGATAGAAAGGAAATCCAATGAGTCGCGTTCAGCTGCTTAAATCTCGTGCACGATTAAAGCATGATTATTCCCTACACCTCTGGGGTGACTGGCTAGTGGGGATTAGCTTTGTGTGTCTTTTTAGTTGGCAGTGGTGTTGTGTTAAAATGGTATTTTGCATGATGAACCTGCATGCGTGCATTTGCTAATGCACTTGTGGTTTAATGATGTGGTAAATCGGGATTTTGTTCCTTGTTGTGCACCCCTCTCTCTCTCTCTCTCTCTCTCTCTCTCTCTCTCTCTCTCTCTCTCTCTCTCTCTCTCTCTCTGCGAGCAGAGTTTATTGTACATAATAAGGAAAGTTTTCTTTCTTGACAAGTTGGCGGCTCTTAGAAGGGCCATTTTTTAACGGCATGCAGTTTATTACTTTTAATCAGACTCAGACATATAGTCCGAGTCAGAACCAGAAACTATTTCAACAGACTCGTTGAACAGTTCTCTTCGTAGCTCGGCGACGTGGTCAGCTTTTGTATATGCGTAGTCGTAGAACATGTTGCGAGCCCCTTCGATGACGGCAAGCTTTAATCTTAGGTTGTAGCGGAACGAGCGGTTGTTGTTGAGTCTTGCCTTCTTGTAGCGCTTCTGAACTTCTCCTAGTTTCTGATTCAGTAGGACGATCTGGTCACAGGCCCTTCTAAATCGGCGCTCTGCATCACACAACGTGAATCGCTTGTCGAGAGATGCTTTCATTTTGGAATGATGTTGCATAGAAATAGTACAATGTTGTATGAGCTGCCATTTCAAACCTTTCCTTTAAATACTGCTTCCAAGACATACACGAGTTCAGGGTGTCTACTTCACTAACCTATTTGACACGAAAGATGATTGAGTTGACACCTGCCCGTTTAACGAGAGTCGTTAAGGAAAACAAAAGCGTGTGTTCAGTTCATTGCTCAGTGATTAGTTTAACATCAGTAATCAGACGAGGATTAACGCTGTAAACTTCAAACAAAATATAAGACAATAAATAAATAAATAAATAAATAAATAAATAAATAAATAAATAAATAAATAAATAAATATGTGCAAAACGATAAGGGCAGGGACAGCAGCAATATTGGGAAGGATGATAACAAATAAGTAAACACATCAATAGATTCTCTTTTATTGTTGTCATTTATCACAGGGGTTAGCGCGAACGCAGACCCCCACACAAATAAATTGCGTACCCGAGTTACCCACATTTGGGGTAATCGCAGGCGTCAACCCAACCGAAGTGCAATGGAAGGGTCTCTTCCTGGGGGAACTGCCGTCCTGATCACAGTTCTCCCTGTACCAGGTAAGTATGCTTTCCTGGTGCAGGGGTGACCTCTTACATGAGCTGCTCATCAACGCTACCTGGTAGTAAGCCTTTCTTTTTTCTTTCTTTCCCAGCGTGATACCCAGTCTTGCATTACCACACACAGTTTACTTTATGCACTACATGCTCCTTTTTCGTATGCCGCCAAAAGAGAAGGGGGAATCATGCTTTTCTCGTGAATACTCACAGTCTGACGTATTCACTACGTCACGCTGCGATAAAAATACGGCGTATGTTGTGACGCTAGAGGAGCATAAACTTTCTCCCGTCTTTTCATGCGAGCAGGAGAACAGCAAAATCGACGAGGAAACGATAGACCGGTCTGTTCGCTTGCATGCTTCATACTGGTCGGGGTCGTTGCTGTTGCAAAAGTGTGTTTTGCAGTGCTCGGGCTCGTACATTCCGATTGAATACCATTTTCCTATGTATCGAGCACACAGTTACGTTTATATATGCTACAATTCACTCCTCTAGTGTCTACGGCCATATCACGTTGAAAACACCGGTTCTCGTCCGATCACCGAAGTTAAGCAACGTCGAGCCCGGTTAGTACTTGGATGGGTGACCGCCTGGGAATACCGGGTGCTGTAGACTTTTTTTTTTTCTTTTTTCTTTTTCTTTTGCTTCTGGCATTTTTTTTTTTTTTTTTTTTCTTCTTCTTCTTTCTTCTAAACAACAACAACAACAACGACGACGACAGTAGCAGCAGCAGCAGCAGCAGCAGCAATAATAATAATAATAATAATAATAATAACAGTGAGGTACCACGAGAGGAGATGTCTAATTCCTTCCAACACATGATAGAAAGGAAATCCAATGAGTCGCGTTCAGCTGCTTAAATCTCGTGCACGATTAAAGCATGATTATTCCCTACACCTCTGGGGTGACTGGCTAGTGGGGATTAGCTTTGTGTGTCTTTTTAGTTGGCAGTGGTGTTGTGTTAAAATGGTATTTTGCATGATGAACCTGCATGCGTGCATTTGCTAATGCACTTGTGGTTTAATGATGTGGTAAATCGGGATTTTGTTCCTTGTTGTGCACCCTCTCTCTCTCTCTCTCTCTCTCTCTCTCTCTCTCTCTCTCTCTCTCTCTCTCTCTCTCTCTGCGAGCAGAGTTTATTGTACATAATAAGGAAAGTTTTCTTTCTTGACAAGTTGGCGGCTCTTAGAAGGGCCATTTTTTAACGGCATGCAGTTTATTACTTTTAATCAGACTCAGACATATAGTCCGAGTCAGAACCAGAAACTATTTCAACAGACTCGTTGAACAGTTCTCTTCGTAGCTCGGCGACGTGGTCAGCTTTTGTATATGCGTAGTCGTAGAACATGTTGCGAGCCCCTTCGATGACGGCAAGCTTTAATCTTAGGTTGTAGCGGAACGAGCGGTTGTTGTTGAGTCTTGCCTTCTTGTAGCGCTTCTGAACTTCTCCTAGTTTCTGATTCAGTAGGACGATCTGGTCACAGGCCCTTCTAAATCGGCGCTCTGCATCACACAACGTGAATCGCTTGTCGAGAGATGCTTTCATTTTGGAATGATGTTGCATAGAAATAGTACAATGTTGTATGAGCTGCCATTTCAAACCTTTCCTTTAAATACTGCTTCCAAGACATACACGAGTTCAGGGTGTCTACTTCACTAACCTATTTGACACGAAAGATGATTGAGTTGACACCTGCCCGTTTAACGAGAGTCGTTAAGGAAAACAAAAGCGTGTGTTCAGTTCATTGCTCAGTGATTAGTTTAACATCAGTAATCAGACGAGGATTAACGCTGTAAACTTCAAACAAAATATAAGACAATAAATAAATAAATAAATAAATAAATAAATAAATAAATAAATAAATAAATATGTGCAAAACGATAAGGGCAGGGACAGCAGCAATATTGGGAAGGATGATAACAAATAAGTAAACACATCAATAGATTCTCTTTTATTGTTGTCATTTATCACAGGGGTTAGCGCGAACGCAGACCCCCACACAAATAAATTGCGTACCCGAGTTACCCACATTTGGGGTAATCGCAGGCGTCAACCCAACCGAAGTGCAATGGAAGGGTCTCTTCCTGGGGGAACTGCCGTTTTGTTTTTCATAAATTTATTAATTTGCCTATGTACAATAAAAACCGGTGGGGTGTAAGGAGCCCCACACGGCCGACACCTTTAAAATAACAATATGAAACTTAACAAAGACCTAGAAAAAACGTTACACATCGAGATAGAAAACATAAAAAATTGGAGAGAATATTGCAAAAGCCTAGATAGTATATTTATCTTGAACACTGATATGAGGAAAGAAAATTGGAAAGGGATAGATCTGACTGAAATGAAAATGAACCTTATGTGCACACCATTATGGTGCACAGAAATACAAATATGTGAACATTAAGTTAATAAACCCTAGCCCTAACAGGTGTCGTAATTGAAAGGTTAGTAATGATCTGACTCTTATGCAAATATAATTATATAATATATAACGAATAATGCCTACGAAAAATTAATGTGGGTTTTTCAAAAATACAGAAAAATTAAGGGGTGGGGATTTTTCAGTCCTTCACTGGTGATCTGGCTGATGTCGCAAGCGTCGTACAACAATGTTGTCCGAGGCTCACGGCAACAGCGAGAAAAGCACCAACCTGGGTCTTAAAGTATTCTTAATAAATGAATCAGAGGGAAAAACCAGCAGTAATTGTAATGGAAACAACGTTGACAATGACACTATGGATAAACGACGACAATAGACGATCACACACTGAAAAAAAAGGGGACACAAATTGGCTAGAATATGAAAAGCAGTAGAAAAAGCTGGGGTTGGTATACGGTGTAATATGTGCTAGTTTGTGAACCTTTGCAATGTGTGGGGTAAAAATACACCGTATATAGCCAGGGAGAGGAAAAAGCAAAAATAAACCTTATCTCTTTTTTATATATTGGACCCTGGAAATCGCTCTTTGACCTAGTCTGAAGGGCGGTGAAGGACTTGAAAAACTACAGCCGCACGCCCCGGTGACGAAAGACTCGGGTACCCTTCCCCACTAGGGCGCGAGACTGCGTTCATGTTAAAAAAAGGGGAATTTTTTACTAAAGAAAAAATATTATGCTGCAGATGCTATTTGCAATAGAGTCAGACTTTACATATACAGGTTAGTACGATACATGAAATATTCACAAATGACAAGTACATTTTCTAGATCGTCAGACGGCTAGGCCAGTCTGAAACGAGAAAACTGTATTAATATGTGCAAATATACAAATATGATGTAAATACAATATGTGGTTATAACGAAAGACGAAAATTGTATATCTTTTCAAAACTTCAGACATACAGTCCAGCTGCAGTCTGAAGATGAGAAAAAATAAACAGGAATTTACAGGAAATTAATGAAATAGTTAAAAATTTATGTTGGGCCTTTGAAATAATGACGCGGATATAGTTGTTGATTAAAATTGACTTTTTTAGAATTTGAATCAAAATTACAAAAAACTCCGTCCAAAATACACCAGTTTTTAATAAAAGAATCCAAAGACATTAAATATTGATCTGCCAAAATTCTAAATTGTAATTTACTAAAAAATTGAGAAACCAAAGAAAAAGAAGAAATGTTTTTATTTTCATGTTTAGCTAAATTTCGATTAATCCAGATAACATAACGCGATTCAGTAAGTAAAATTAGACAAATTTCTGTGATACGTTTTGGTAAATTTGGTAAAATATGAAATCGAAAAACAAGTTCGGAAAAAGTTATCTGGTTTTGTGTAATTTCCCTGATTAGTTTAAGTACAATTCTGTTCAAAGGCACAACATATTTACATTCTAAAAACAGGTGATTTATAGTTTCGATTTTTGATTTACAAAGAGGACATGTATTTTCATTGTTAATTTTCTTGTTAAATAAATAATAATTAACATATAAAACTTCATGAATAATCTTCCAATAAATGTCTCTGACTTGGGAATCAATACAAGGTAGGTACATATTTTTCCAAACAGTTTTAAAATTAATTTGGGGATAAATATTTTGGAATTTGGGTCGTATGTTTAAATTATTCAAAAGGGTTTCATAAAAGGCTTTAGTTTTCATAGTTTTTATTGAAATATTATCATTTTTACTAGTAAAGTTTTTAAAAACAGAAAGAGAAAATTCATAAAAATGGGGTAGTGTATCGCCATGGGGAGAAGAGTTCGAAGCCAAAGAAGGGTTAAATTTTCTGAGTTGAATGCCAATCCAATATTTAGCAAAATAAGTCCACTTAGCTTCATAACCATTAATCAATTTTTGTATGTGAGACAAATACATAGCTTCACATTTCAATTTGAAATTAGGGATGTTAAGGCCTCCATTTAGAAAACTAAGATACAGGGTATTTCTCGCAACAGGTTCGAATTTTGAATTCCAAACAAATCTAAAACTAGATCTTGTCAACAGTGTAATGTAATGAGAAGGGATGATGGCTGCAGAAGCGTAGAATAATATTTTCGATAAACCAAGTGAATTCAAAACTGTAGATTTCCCTTTCAAAGACAGTTTTCTTAATTTCCAAAGATTCAATGTTCTATCAAATCTGAGATAAACTTTGGACCAAGTTTCATCAGTGCTAACATTTTCTCCAAAATAATAACCCAGTATTTTCAAAGATTTCACCCAGCTAATACCGAAAGGATGATCTGACCTAGTTTTCCATTTACCAAGGAATAACCCCTTTGATTTGTCATAATTAATTTTTGAGCCTGAGATTCTGCCAAACTGTTTAACCCAATAGAAATATAAATGGATAGAAGTGTCACTTGTCAATATACCAGTGCTATCATCAGCATATGCAGAGAATTTAGCTTCTAAGTTTGAACCAGGTAATTTCAGTCCTTTGATTTCCTCTAAGTTTCGAATTTTATTTGCAAAAGGTTCAAGACAAATTACATAAAGTAAGGGAGATAAGGAGCAACCTTGTCTAACACCTCGTTTGAGTGAAAAAGATTCCGAAATAAAGTTATTAACAATTACCGAAGATGATATGTCAGTATATAACAGTTTAACCCATTTCAAGAAGGCGTTGTCAAAACCAAAAGCTGTCAAAGTGTCGTATAAATAAGACCAGGATACTCTATCAAAAGCTTTTTCTTGATCCAAGGATATGAAACATGCTGATAAGTTTTTCTGCTCAATATAATCAATTATATTTCGTAGAAGATGAACATTGTCAAAAATTGAACGTCCTCTGATAGCACAAGTTTGATCTATATGTATAATCTTAGGTAAAACCTGACTAAGTCGACTTGAAATAACTTTCGAAATAATTTTATAGTCAATATTTAGAAGTGAGATAGGTCTATAACATTTCATTTCATCAGCCCTAGTTTCATCTTTGCAAATCAGAGTGATATAAGAAAGTTTTTGACTATCTGATAATTCACCTTTTTCATAAGCTAAGTTTATAACACTACATAGGGTATCACCAAGTATATCAAAAAATGTAACGTAAAAGGAACTGGAAAGGCCATCACTACCGGGGGATTTATGGGGTTTCATGTCTTTTAAAGCAGATAAAATTTCAGATTTATTAATTTTTTGTTTCAGGTTATTATTGTCAGAGTGTTCGACTTGAGGAAGATTATCAAGAAAAAGAGAATTGAGAGATGAGTCAACAGGTTCTTCTGAGTAAAGCGATTCATAAAAAGATTTAAAACAGGTAAGTATATCTGATGATGATGAGTATGATACATTGTTATGAGTGATGTTTCTTATAGTTTTAGATTTTGAAGTAGAAACTTCTTTCTGAAAAAAATAACTAGTAGGGTTTTCATTAGCTTCTAAATCTTTCGCCTTACTACGAATCAAAGTACCTTTCGAAAGAGAAGTTTCAATTTCTTTTACCTTAGTTTTAATTTCATCTAAAAGTTTCAAATCAGAAGCCTGTTTAAGGTCTAAACGATTATATTGTTGTTTCAAAAGTTTCAATTCGCCATACAATTTCTTATTTTTAGATTTGGAGTAGTCTATACAAAACAGTTTTATATTAAGTTTCATACTGTCCCACCAGTCCAAATCAACAGTTTCAGTTCTAGAAGTTATTTCCCAAAAGATTTTAAAAGCAGAGACAAAATTTTTATCTTCGAGAAGTTCGTCATTAAATTTCCAATAAGATTTGCCAAAAGATACCCCAGCTCCATTTTGACAATTCAACTGCATCATAATGAAATCATGATCCGAGCAAACACAAGGTAAAATATCAAAACCAATCAAATTATCTTTCATAGTAGAAGTAATATAAAATCTATCAAGTCTCGTTCCAATCATATCGTAGTTACTTACATTCTTTCTCATCCAAGTTATAGCGCGTTTTTTAGGATAAAGATGTCTAAAACAATCAACTAAGCTCATTTTTTCAATCAAGGATTTAAAAGATTTCGACCCAATCGTACCTTTATCCAAGTTCCCACCAATTTTGTCCAAATTAGAATCCATAATGAAGTTAAAATCACCGCCAATAATAATATTTTTTGCACCGCAAAGGTGTCTTGACAAGTTTTGTATAAATTCCAATCTTTCAGTTGTATCATTAGGAAAATATATATTAAGAAGTCTGAAGTTCGACAAATCTTCCCCTGAAAAATCTAAGCGGATCAGTCTTCCGTAAATGTCAGTATCAAAATTCTCAACAACAAGTTTTTCATTAAAGAGAAAAATGGCTACTCCACATGAGTCAGATTTACCAAAGTTCCATATGCATCTTCTATTTAGTTTAAAATTTTGTTCAATAGATCTAGCCAATGTTATATTATCAACATAAGTTTCTTGCAAAAGCAAAATATCAATTTTATTCTTAGTTGCAAACTCAAATATCAAATCTTGTTTAAATTTGGATCTAAATCCATTCACATTTAAACTTGCTATTTTCAGGTTCATCTTGCCAAGTTGAATTACCTAGGATGTAAAAAGGTAAAAAGGAAGTGTACAAATACCGAATCTACACGATCTGATTTCCGAAGACATCCGAAGACGAAGTTAACCGAGCAATTAAAGTCATAAAAGTACAAAGTTTCTGCAGGTATATTTTCCGATAATATAATACTGAGAGAACAATTGAAGCGATTTAAGTAAGCTGAAAGATTTATACAGGTAGATTGTAAAATCGAAAAATTAGCGAAGCGAGAAACAGAGTAGATTAAAATCAGACAGGTAAAATAAACCCGATACACTGCACCGCAGTGTATCAGGTATATTTTACCAGCCCTAGGCATAATACAACACACAGGTAAAACGAATAATTGAGACAAAATGTGAGCGAATTTATGTACATGTAGTGAAATGTTTTTACAAGTAAGGAAAATATACATGTATAAGAGCGGGTATTGAAAAAGGAGAGTAAATCTAGAGCCAAAAAGGACTCTGTTTCTGCCGCCCCCCCCGCCAATAAAGGCGAGGGACGACACAAACAGAGATCCTTTACAACAAGAAAAACATATTTAACAGAATGATATTTTTTCTTTTTCAGATGAATGCTACCAGGTAAGTATATGAAGACAAGATGAAAGACAAAATATAAGGCGAAAGGACAGTAAGAAAAAACTCTCTCCCTGTTGCCACCTGTCCTCAAGGACAAGAGACAACAAGGACAGATAAAGAATCTTTTCAGGGGTATGTCGTCAGGTAAGTATATAAAACTGAAAGGGAGTTTAGAGAAAAGAGTAAGGGTAAGTATCTCGAAAATCAAAAGTATAAAACAAAGACAGGCAATGAAATAACATTTCATTGCCTTAGATAAGCCGTAATTCAGTCTCATTGTCGGTATCAGGTCCATGTTCAAATCTCCGTTGGTGTTAGTTGGCCAGTCCGTATCCATGAATCATAGTCGATAAAACAGTCCGGTTCGAGTCGATATAAAGGTCGAGGAAATCATGAGACGTGTCTCATGATTTCCCCGGCTTATAAATCGGATTAAATCCGACTTCGAGTCTCAGAGGGTCCGGAGAGAGAGACCTGGCTCTCGCCGTCTTAGTCGGCTTGATCCAGGCACTCTCCTCTCCAGACTCTCTGTCCCTCTTCAAACTGGAATCACCCTCCTCCTCCATGGGGAGCTGCTGCTCCGGATCCGGCGACCCACCCCCAGACGATCCAGTGTCCCCTTGAGGGGATTCCACCCCAGCATCTGGGTCCGAAGACACAGAAGCTGAGGCCACCCCAGCATCTGGGTCCGAAGACACAGAAGCTGAGGCCACCGGCTCCTCTGGGGCAGGGGGCGACGCCGGACCGGGATCAGCAGACTTCCCCTGGTCCATAACCTCTGCCTGACTCCTTTCAGCTACCGAGGCAAACCTAGAACTCGGGCACCGCGACCTCACATGACCCACATGACGACACTTCAGACAATACGGGGGCCTGCCTGCCATAGTCAATAAAATGGTCTGGCCCGAATTAAAACGGACAAGGTGCGGGATTTGTTGTCTCCGCAACTCGTCCGTTCTGATTCGGACCTCCCGAATGCCGTTGAACGCCACCAGCTTCTCGTGTGAAGTTTTCATCATGTCCACAGATAATACTGTCCCGAACTGGCTGAAGATCTCCCGTAGAATTGAATTATCAAAATAAAGAGGCAACCAGTGCACTCTAATGTTCACAACTTGTTCATTCATTTTCATGATTAGAAATTTTTTCTTTTCAATAACTATTTCGCCCAAGTCCATAAACCTATCGACCGTATCATGATATTTGTAGAGAACTGAATAGGATGAATCTGTAGCACTGACCTTAAATATGCCGCTTATTTCTGACGTGTCAATTCCCGCCTGGCACAAACCATTCAGCAACTCTCCATAAGAAACTTGGTCTCTGGGGTTCACCGGTGTAATCTTGACTGTCCTCTCAAGTCGATCTATATTGATGTGGTTGCATTCTAGCCCCTCAAAACGTATTTCTGGGTTCATGACTGCACTGAAATGAACTAACGAATATTCGTCAGAAAAATTATATATATATAAATATATATATAAATGTGGAAGTTGTCTTCACACTCCCGAAACCTGGGGACAGAAAAAACAATAATCAAACGTTGATCACAGTTCTCCCTGTACCAGGTAAGTATGCTTTCCTGGTGCAGGGGTGACCTCTTACATGAGCTGCTCATCAACGCTACCTGGTAGTAAGCCTTTCTTTTTTCTTTCTTTCCCAGCGTGATACCCAGTCTTGCATTACCACACACAGTTTACTTTATGCACTACATGCTCCTTTTTCGTATGCCGCCAAAAGAGAAGGGGGAATCATGCTTTTCTCGTGAATACTCACAGTCTGACGTATTCACTACGTCACGCTGCGATAAAAATACGGCGTATGTTGTGACGCTAGAGGAGCATAAACTTTCTCCCGTCTTTTCATGCGAGCAGGAGAACAGCAAAATCGACGAGGAAACGATAGACCGGTCTGTTCGCTTGCATGCTTCATACTGGTCGGGGTCGTTGCTGTTGCAAAAGTGTGTTTTGCAGTGCTCGGGCTCGTACATTCCGATTGAATACCATTTTCCTATGTATCGAGCACACAGTTACGTTTATATATGCTACAATTCACTCCTCTAGTGTCTACGGCCATATCACGTTGAAAACACCGGTTCTCGTCCGATCACCGAAGTTAAGCAACGTCGAGCCCGGTTAGTACTTGGATGGGTGACCGCCTGGGAATACCGGGTGCTGTAGACTTTTTTTTTTTCTTTTTTCTTTTTCTTTTGCTTCTGGCATTTTTTTTTTTTTTTTTTTTCTTCTTCTTCTTTCTTCTAAACAACAACAACAACAACGACGACGACAGTAGCAGCAGCAGCAGCAGCAGCAGCAGCAATAATAATAATAATAATAATAATAATAACAGTGAGGTACCACGAGAGGAGATGTCTAATTCCTTCCAACACATGATAGAAAGGAAATCCAATGAGTCGCGTTCAGCTGCTTAAATCTCGTGCACGATTAAAGCATGATTATTCCCTACACCTCTGGGGTGACTGGCTAGTGGGGATTAGCTTTGTGTGTCTTTTTAGTTGGCAGTGGTGTTGTGTTAAAATGGTATTTTGCATGATGAACCTGCATGCGTGCATTTGCTAATGCACTTGTGGTTTAATGATGTGGTAAATCGGGATTTTGTTCCTTGTTGTGCACCCCTCTCTCTCTCTCTCTCTCTCTCTCTCTCTCTCTCTCTCTCTCTCTCTCTCTCTCTCTGCGAGCAGAGTTTATTGTACATAATAAGGAAAGTTTTCTTTCTTGACAAGTTGGCGGCTCTTAGAAGGGCCATTTTTTAACGGCATGCAGTTTATTACTTTTAATCAGACTCAGACATATAGTCCGAGTCAGAACCAGAAACTATTTCAACAGACTCGTTGAACAGTTCTCTTCGTAGCTCGGCGACGTGGTCAGCTTTTGTATATGCGTAGTCGTAGAACATGTTGCGAGCCCCTTCGATGACGGCAAGCTTTAATCTTAGGTTGTAGCGGAACGAGCGGTTGTTGTTGAGTCTTGCCTTCTTGTAGCGCTTCTGAACTTCTCCTAGTTTCTGATTCAGTAGGACGATCTGGTCACAGGCCCTTCTAAATCGGCGCTCTGCATCACACAACGTGAATCGCTTGTCGAGAGATGCTTTCATTTTGGAATGATGTTGCATAGAAATAGTACAATGTTGTATGAGCTGCCATTTCAAACCTTTCCTTTAAATACTGCTTCCAAGACATACACGAGTTCAGGGTGTCTACTTCACTAACCTATTTGACACGAAAGATGATTGAGTTGACACCTGCCCGTTTAACGAGAGTCGTTAAGGAAAACAAAAGCGTGTGTTCAGTTCATTGCTCAGTGATTAGTTTAACATCAGTAATCAGACGAGGATTAACGCTGTAAACTTCAAACAAAATATAAGACAATAAATAAATAAATAAATAAATAAATAAATAAATAAATAAATAAATAAATATGTGCAAAACGATAAGGGCAGGGACAGCAGCAATATTGGGAAGGATGATAACAAATAAGTAAACACATCAATAGATTCTCTTTTATTGTTGTCATTTATCACAGGGGTTAGCGCGAACGCAGACCCCCACACAAATAAATTGCGTACCCGAGTTACCCACATTTGGGGTAATCGCAGGCGTCAACCCAACCGAAGTGCAATGGAAGGGTCTCTTCCTGGGGGAACTGCCGTTTTGTTTTTCATAAATTTATTAATTTGCCTATGTACAATAAAAAACCGGTGGGGTGTAAGGAGCCCCACACGGCCGACACCTTTAAAATAACAATATGAAACTTAACAAAAGACCTAGAAAAACCGTTACACATCGAGATTGGAAAATAAAAATTAGGAGAGAATATTGCAAAAGCCTAGATAGAATTATTTAATTGAACATTGATATGAGGAAGGAAAAACTGGAAAAGGATAGAGTTGACGTTGATGAAATTTAACCTTATGTGCACACTATGATGGTGCACAAAAATACAAATATTGAAATGAAGTTATAAACCCCTAACAGGTGTCGTAATTGAAAGGTTAGTAATGAGCTGACTCTTATGCAAATATAATTATATATATATATCAAAAACTATCTACGAAAAGTTAATATGTATGTTGCAAAAGTATAGAGAAAATAAAGGGCGGGGAATTTTTCAGTCCTTCACTGGTGACCTGGCTGATGTCGCAAGCGTCGTACAACAATGTTGTCCGAGGCTCACGGCACCAGCGAGGAAAAACACCAACCTGGGTCTTAAAGTATTCTTAATAAATGAATCAGAGGGAAAAACCAGCAGTAATTGTAATGGAAACAACGTTGACAATGACACTATGGATAAACGACGACAATAGACGATCACACACTGAAAAAAATGGGACACAAATTGGCTTGAATATGAAAAGCAATAGAAACAGCTGGGGTTGGTATACGGTGTAATATGTGCTAGTTTGTGAACCTTTGCAATTTGTGGGGTAAAAATACACCGTATATAGCCAGGGAGAGGAAAAAGCAAAATTAAACCTTATCTCTTTTTTATATATTGGACCCTGGAAATCGCTCTTTGACCTATTCTGAAGGGCGGTGAAGGACTTGAAAACTACAGCCGCACGCCCCGGTGACGAAAGACTCGGGTACCTTTCCCCACTAGGGCGCGAGACCGCGTTCATGTTAAAAAAGGAGGGGGTAATTTCTCAATTAAAAAATGTTATGTTGTAGATACTATTTGCAATAGAGTCAGACTCTACATATATAGGTTAGTACGGTACACGAAATATTCACAAATGACAAGTACATGTATAGTTTCTAGATCGTCAGACGGCTAGGCCAGTCTGAAACGAGAAAACTGTATTAATATATGCATATATATACAATTATGGAATAAATACAATGTGTGGTTACAGCGAAAGACGAAAATGTATATATTTTCAAAGCCTCGGACATACAGGCCAGCTGCAGTCCGGGGATGAGAAAAGATAAACAGATTTTTACAAAGAATAAATGAAATAATGAATAATTTATGTTGGGCCTTTGAAATAATGACTTGGATAAAGCTGTTTATTAAAAATGACTTTTTTAGAATTTGAATCAAAATTACAAAAAAATCCGTCCAAAATACACCAATTTTTAATAAAAGAATCCAAAGACATTAAATATTGATCAGCCAAAATTCTAAATTGTAATTTACTAAAAAATTGAGAAACCAAAGAAAAAGAAGAAATGTTTTTATTTTCATGTTTAGCTAAGTTTCGATTAATCCAGATAACATAACGCGATTCAGTAAGTAAAATTAGGCAAATTTCTGTGATACGTTTTGATAAATTTGGTAAAATATGAAATCGAAAAATAAGTTCGGAAAAAGTTATCTGGTTTTGTGTAATTCCCCTGATAAGTTTAAGTATAATTCTGTTCAAAGGCACAACATATTTACATTCTAAAAATAAGTGATTTATGGTTTCGATTTTGGATTTACAAAGAGGACAGGTATTTACATTACTGATTTTCTTGTTAAATAAATAATAATTTACATATAAAACTTCGTGAATAATCTTCCAATAAATGTCTCTGACTTGGGGATCAATACAAGGTAAGTACATATTTTTCCAAACAGTTTTAAAATTAATTTGGGGATACATATTTTGGAATTTGGGTCGGATGTTTAAATTATTCAAAAGGGTTTCATAAAAAGCTTTAGTTTTCATAGTTTTTATTGAAATATTATCATTTTTTATAGTGAAATTTTTAAAAACAGAAAGAGAAATTTCATAAAAATGGGGTAGTGTATCGCCATGGGGAGAAGAGTTGGAAGCCAAAGAAGGGTTAAATTTTCTAAGTTGAATGCCAATCCAATATTTAGCAAAATAAGTCCACTTAGCTTCATAACCATTAATCAATTTTTGTATGTGAGACAAATACATAGCTTCACATTTCAATTTGAAATTAGGGATGTTAAGACCGCCATTTAGAAAACTAAGATACAGGGTATTTCTCGCAACAGGTTCAAATTTTGAATTCCAAACAAATCTAAAACTAGATCTTGTCAACAGTGTAATGTAATGAGAAGGGATGATGGCTGCAGAAGCATAGAATAATATTTTCGATAAGCCAAGTGAATTCAAAACTGTAGATTTTCCTTTCAAAGACAGTTTTCTTAATTTCCAAAGATTCAGTGTTTTATCAAATCTGAGATAAACTTTGGACCAAGTTTCATCAGTGCTAACATTTTCTCCAAAATAATAACCCAGTATTTTCAAAGATTTCACCCAGCTAATACCGAAAGGATGATCTGACCTAGTTTTCCATTTACCAAGGAATAACCCTTTTGATTTGTCATAATTAATTTTTGAGCCAGATATTCTGCCAAACTGTTTTACCCAATAGAAATATAAATGAATAGAAGTGTCACTTGTCAATATACCAGTGCTATCATCAGCATATGCAGAGAATTTAGCTTCTAAGTTTGAACCAGGTAATTTCAGTCCTTTGATTTCCTCTAAGTTTCGAATTTTATTTGCAAAAGGTTCAAGACAAATTACATAAAGTAAGGGAGATAAGGAGCAACCTTGTCGAACACCTCGTTTGAGTGAAAAAGATTCCGAAATAAAGTTATTTACAATAACCGAAGATGATATATCAGTATATAACAGTTTAACCCATTTCAAGAAGTCGTTGTCAAAACCAAAAGCTGTCAAAGTATCATATAAATAAGACCAGGATACTCTATCAAAAGCTTTTTCTTGATCCAAAGAAATGAAACATGCTGATAAGTTTTTCTGCTCGATATAATCAATAATGTTTCGTAGGAGATGAACATTGTCAAAAATCGAACGTCCTCTGACAGCACAAGTTTGATCTATATGTATAATCTTAGGTAAAACCTGACTAAGTCGATTTGAAATAACTTTCGAAATAATTTTATAGTCAATATTTAGAAGTGAAATAGGTCTATAACATTTCATTTCATCAGCCCTAGTTTCATCCTTGCAAATCAGAGTGATATAAGAAAGTTTTTGACTATCTGATAATTCACCTTTTTCATAAGCTAAGTTTATAACACTACATAGGGTATCACCAAGTATATCAAAAAATGTAACATAAAAGGAACTGGAAAGGCCATCACTACCGGGGGATTTATGGGGTTTCATGTCTTTTAAAGCAGATAAAATTTCAGATTTATTAATTTTTTGTTTCAGGTTATTATTGTCAGAGAGTTCGACTTGAGGAAGATTATCAAGAAAAAGAGAATTGAGAGATGAGTCAACAGGTTCTTCTGAGTAAAGCGATTCATAAAAAGATTTAAAACAGGTGAGTATATCTGATGATGATGAGTATGATACATTGTTATGAGTGATGTTTCTTATAGTTTTAGATTTTGAAGTAGAAACTTCTTTCTGAAAAAAATAACTAGTAGGGTTTTCATTAGCTTCTAAATCTTTCGCCTTACTACGAATCAAAGTACCTTTCGAAAGAGAAGTTTCAATTTCTTTTACCTTAGTTTTAATTTCATCTAAAAGTTTCAAATCAGAAGCCTGCTTAAGGTCCAAACGATTATATTGTTGTTTCAAAAGTTTCAATTCGCCATACAATTTCTTATTTTTAGATTTGGAGTAGTCTATACAAAACAGTTTTATATTAAGTTTCATACTGTCCCACCAGTCCAAATCAACAGTTTCAGTTCTGGAAGTTATTTCCCAAAAGATTTTAAAAGCAGAGACAAAATTTTTATCTTCGAGAAGTTCGTCATTAAATTTCCAATAAGATTTGCCAAAAGATACCCCAGCTCCATTTTGACAATTCAACTGCATCATAATAATATCGTGATCCGAGCAAACACAAGGTAAAGTATCAAAACCAATCAAATTACCTTTCATAGTAGAAGTAATATAAAATCTATCAAGTCTCGTTCCAATCATATCATAGTTACTTACATTCTTTCTCATCCAAGTTATTGCGCGTTTTTTAGGATAAAGATGTCTAAAACAATCAACTAAGCTCATTTTTTCAATCAAGGATTTAAAAGATTTCGACCCAATCGTACCTTTATCCAAGTTCCCACCAATTTTGTCCAAATTAGAATCCATAATGAAGTTAAAATCACCGCCAATAATAATATTTTTTGCACCGCAAAGGTGTCTTGACAAGCTTTGTATAAATTCCAATCTTTCAGTTGTATCATTAGGAAAATATATATTAAGAAGTCTGAAGTTCGACAATTCTTCCCCTGAAAAATCTAAGCGGATCAGTCTTCCGTAAATGTCGGTATCAAAATTCTCAACAACAAGTTTTTCATTGAAGAGAAAAATGGCTACTCCACATGAGTCAGATTTACCAAAGTTCCATATGCATCTTCTATTTAGTTTAAAATTTTGTTCAATAGATCTAGCCAAAGTTTTATTATCGACATAAGTTTCTTGCAAAAGCAAAATATCAATTTTATTCTTAGTTGCAAACTCAAATATCAAATCTTGTTTAAATTTGGATCTAAATCCATTCACATTTAAACTTGCTATTTTCAGGTTCATCTTGCCAAGTTGAATTTTCTAAGATGTAAAAAGGTAAAAAGGAAGTGTACAAATACCGAATCTACACGATCTGATTTCCGAAGACTTCCGAAGACAAAGTTAACCAAGCAATTAAAGTCATAAAAGTACAAAGTTTCTGCAGGTATATTTTCCGATAATGTAATACTGAGAGAACAATTGAAGCGATTTAAGTAAGTTGAAAGATTTATACAGGTATATTGTAGAATTGAAAAATTAGCGAAGCGAGAAACAGAGTAGATTAAAATCAGACAGGTAAAATAAACCCGATACACTGCACCGCAGTGTATCAGGTATATTTTACCAGCCCTAGGCATAATACAAAACACAGGTAAAACGAATAATTGAGACAAAATGTGAGCGAATTTATGTACATGTAGTGAGATGTTTTTACAAGTAAGGAAAATATACATGTATAAGAGCGGGTATTGAAAAAGGAGAATAAATCTAGAGCCAAAAAGGACTCTGTTTCTGCCGCCCCCCGCCAATAAAGGCGAGGGACGACACAAACAGAGATCCTTTACAACAAGAACACAATATTTAACAAAATAATATTTTTTCTTTTTCAGATGAATGGTGCCAGGTAAGTATATGAAGACAAGATGAAAGACAAAATATAAGGCGAAAGGACAGTAAGAAAAAACTCTCTCCCTGTTGCCCCTTGCCCACAAGGACAAGTGACAACAAGGACAGATAAAGAATCTTTTCAGGGGTATGTCGTCAGGTAAGTATATAAAACTGAAAGGGAGCTTAGAGAAAAGAGTAAGGGTAAGTATCTCGGAAAGCAGAGTTATAAAACAAAGACAGGCAATAATTGCCTTAGTTATGCCGAAATCCAATCTCATTGTCCGTTTCAGGTCCATGTCGAAATCTCCGTTTGCGTTAGTTTGCCAGTCCGTATCCATGAATCATAGTCGATAAAACAGTCCGTTTCAGGTCTATATAAGGTCGAAGAAATCATGAGACGTGTCTCATGATTTCCCCGGCTTATAAATTGGATTAAATCCAACTTCCAATCTCAGAGGGTCCGGAGAGAGAGACCTGGCTCTCGCCGTCTTTTTCGGCTTGAGCCAGGCCCCATCCTCTCCGGACTCTCTGTCCCGCTTCAAACAAGAATCACCTTCCTCTTCCATGGGAAGCTGCTGCTCCGGATCCGGCGACCCACCCCCAGAAGATCCAGTGTCCCCCTGAGGGGGAATCTCCCCAGCATCTGGGTCCGAAGACCCAGAAGCTGTGGCAGCATCTGGGTCCGAAGACCCAGAAGCTGTGGTCACCGGCTCCTCCGGGGCAGGGGGCGACTCCGGACCGGGATCAGCATCTCCACCTGGACCACCTGACACAGACTGACTGACAACATTTGAGTAAGCCCTTGAAGCCAAGTTTGGACACCTTTGTCTAACATGACCGATATGCCTACATTTTAAGCAGTACGGCGGCCGGCCGGCCATGGTAAATAAGACAGACTGGCCCGAATTAAATCGGACAAGGTGCGGAATCTGTTGTTTCCGCAACTCGTCCGTTTTAATTCGGACCTCCCTAGCTCCATTGAAGGTCACCAACTTCTCATGGGACGTCGTTAGCATCGTTACATCCAGAACTTCGCCATAATCACTCAGGATCTCCCTTACAATGCTGTTATCAAAGTAAATGGGTAACCAATGAACCCTAACTGTCACTATCTGTTCCGTCATTTTCATCACTAGAAACTCCCTGTTATCAATTGTTATCTTTTTCAAATTCATAAGCCTGTCAACCGTGTCGTGGAATGTAAACAAAATGGAATACGAATTGTCCGAAGAACTGACCTTAAATATGCCACCGATTTCATCCGGATCAATCCCACCTCGTATCAAACCATTGAGGAGTTCGCCATATGAAAGCCTGAACCTCGGATCACTGGGTACCAGCCGCACTGTCCGTTCCAACCTGTCTGTGTTTATGTAGTTGGCCTCTAAACCACGAAACTGAACTTCTGGATTCATGCTGATACTGGAAGTAAACTAACGCAAAACGTTAGAAAATTATATATATAGAATATATATAAAATAGGACTTGCCTTCGCGGTCCTGTAAAACCTGGAGACAGGAAAAACGGAAACCAGCAGAACTGATCACAGTTCTCCCTGTACCAGGTAAGTATGCTTTCCTGGTGCAGGGGTGACCTCTTACATGAGCTGCTCATCAACGCTACCTGGTAGTAAGCCTTTCTTTTTTCTTTCTTTCCCAGCGTGATACCCAGTCTTGCATTACCACACACAGTTTACTTTATGCACTACATGCTCCTTTTTCGTATGCCGCCAAAAGAGAAGGGGGAATCATGCTTTTCTCGTGAATACTCACAGTCTGACGTATTCACTACGTCACGCTGCGATAAAAATACGGCGTATGTTGTGACGCTAGAGGAGCATAAACTTTCTCCCGTCTTTTCATGCGAGCAGGAGAACAGCAAAATCGACGAGGAAACGATAGACCGGTCTGTTCGCTTGCATGCTTCATACTGGTCGGGGTCGTTGCTGTTGCAAAAGTGTGTTTTGCAGTGCTCGGGCTCGTACATTCCGATTGAATACCATTTTCCTATGTATCGAGCACACAGTTACGTTTATATATGCTACAATTCACTCCTCTAGTGTCTACGGCCATATCACGTTGAAAACACCGGTTCTCGTCCGATCACCGAAGTTAAGCAACGTCGAGCCCGGTTAGTACTTGGATGGGTGACCGCCTGGGAATACCGGGTGCTGTAGACTTTTTTTTTTTCTTTTTTCTTTTTCTTTTGCTTCTGGCATTTTTTTTTTTTTTTTTCTTCTTCTTCTTCTTTCTTCTAAACAACAACAACAACAACGACGACGACAGTAGCAGCAGCAGCAGCAGCAGCAGCAATAATAATAATAATAATAATAATAATAACAGTGAGGTACCACGAGAGGAGATGTCTAATTCCTTCCAACACATGATAGAAAGGAAATCCAATGAGTCGCGTTCAGCTGCTTAAATCTCGTGCACGATTAAAGCATGATTATTCCCTACACCTCTGGGGTGACTGGCTAGTGGGGATTAGCTTTGTGTGTCTTTTTAGTTGGCAGTGGTGTTGTGTTAAAATGGTATTTTGCATGATGAACCTGCATGCGTGCATTTGCTAATGCACTTGTGGTTTAATGATGTGGTAAATCGGGATTTTGTTCCTTGTTGTGCACCCCTCTCTCTCTCTCTCTCTCTCTCTCTCTCTCTCTCTCTCTCTCTCTCTCTCTCTCTCTCTCTGCGAGCAGAGTTTATTGTACATAATAAGGAAAGTTTTCTTTCTTGACAAGTTGGCGGCTCTTAGAAGGGCCATTTTTTAACGGCATGCAGTTTATTACTTTTAATCAGACTCAGACATATAGTCCGAGTCAGAACCAGAAACTATTTCAACAGACTCGTTGAACAGTTCTCTTCGTAGCTCGGCGACGTGGTCAGCTTTTGTATATGCGTAGTCGTAGAACATGTTGCGAGCCCCTTCGATGACGGCAAGCTTTAATCTTAGGTTGTAGCGGAACGAGCGGTTGTTGTTGAGTCTTGCCTTCTTGTAGCGCTTCTGAACTTCTCCTAGTTTCTGATTCAGTAGGACGATCTGGTCACAGGCCCTTCTAAATCGGCGCTCTGCATCACACAACGTGAATCGCTTGTCGAGAGATGCTTTCATTTTGGAATGATGTTGCATAGAAATAGTACAATGTTGTATGAGCTGCCATTTCAAACCTTTCCTTTAAATACTGCTTCCAAGACATACACGAGTTCAGGGTGTCTACTTCACTAACCTATTTGACACGAAAGATGATTGAGTTGACACCTGCCCGTTTAACGAGAGTCGTTAAGGAAAACAAAAGCGTGTGTTCAGTTCATTGCTCAGTGATTAGTTTAACATCAGTAATCAGACGAGGATTAACGCTGTAAACTTCAAACAAAATATAAGACAATAAATAAATAAATAAATAAATAAATAAATAAATAAATAAATAAATAAATATGTGCAAAACGATAAGGGCAGGGACAGCAGCAATATTGGGAAGGATGATAACAAATAAGTAAACACATCAATAGATTCTCTTTTATTGTTGTCATTTATCACAGGGGTTAGCGCGAACGCAGACCCCCACACAAATAAATTGCGTACCCGAGTTACCCACATTTGGGGTAATCGCAGGCGTCAACCCAACCGAAGTGCAATGGAAGGGTCTCTTCCTGGGGGAACTGCCGTTTTGTTTTTCATAAATTTATTATATTATCCTATTTACAATAAAAACCGGTGGGGTGTAAGGAGCCCCACACGGCCGACACCTTTAAAATAACAATATGAAACTTAACAAAGACTTAGAAAAAACGTTACACATCGAGATATAGAAAATAAAAAATAGGAGAGAATATTGCAAAAGCCTAGATAGTATATTTATCTTGAACACTGATATGAGGAAAGAAAATTGGAAAGGGATAGATTTGACTGAAATGAAAATGAACCTTATGTGCACACCATTATGGTGCACAGAAATACAAATATATGAAAATTAAGTTAATAAACCCTAGCCCTAACAGGTGTCGTAATTGAAAGGTTAGTAATGATCTGACTCTTATGCAAATATAATTATATATATATATAAAGAATAATGCCTATGAAAAATTAATATGTGTTTTCCAAAAATACAGAAAAATTAAGGGGTGGGGATTTTTCAGTCCTTCACTGGTGATCTGGCTGATGTCGCAAGCGTCGTACAACAATGTTGCCCGAGGCTCACGGCACCAGCGAGAAAAGCACCAACCTGGGTCTTAAAGTATTCTTAATAAATGAATCAGAGGGAAAAACCAGCAGTAATTGTAATGAAAACAACCTTGACAATGACACTATGGATAAACGACGACAATAGACGATCACACACTGAAAAAATGGGACACAAATTGGCTAGAATGTGAAAAGCAGTAGAAAAAGCTGGGGTTGGTATACGGTGTAATATGTGCTAGTTTGTGAACCTTTGCAATTTGTGGGGTAAAAATACACCGTATATAGCCAGGGAGAGGAAAAAGCAAAATTAAACCTTATCTCTTTTTTATATATTGGACCCTGGAAATCGCTCTTTGACCTATTCTGAAGGGCGGTGAAGGACTTGAAAACTACAGCCGCACGCCCCGGTGACGAAAGACTCGGGTACCTTTCCCCACTAGGGCGCGAGACCGCGTTCATGTTAAAAAAGGAGGGGGTAATTTCTCAATTAAAAAATGTTATGTTGTAGATACTATTTGCAATAGAGTCAGACTCTACATATATAGGTTAGTACGGTACACGAAATATTCACAAATGACAAGTACATGTATATTTTCTAGATCGTCAGACGGCTAGGCCAGTCTGAAACGAGAAAACTGTATTAATATATGCATATATACAATTATGGAATAAATACAATGTGTGGTTACAGCGAAAGACGAAAATGTATATATTTTCAAAGCCTCGGACATACAGGCCAGCTGCAGTCCGGGGATGAGAAAAGATAAACAGATTTTTACAAAGAATAAATGAAATAATGAATAATTTATGTTGGGCCTTTGAAATAATGACTTGGATAAAGCTGTTTATTAAAAATGACTTTTTTAGAATTTGAATCAAAATTACAAAAAAATCCGTCTAAAATACACCAATTTTTAATAAAAGAATCCAAAGACATTAAATATTGATCAGCCAAAATTCTAAATTGTAATTTACTAAAAAATTGAGAAACCAAAGAAAAAGAAGAAATGTTTTTATTTTCATGTTTAGCTAAGTTTCGATTAATCCAGATAACATAACGCGATTCAGTAAGTAAAATTAGGCAAATTTCTGTGATACGTTTTGATAAATTTGGTAAAATATGAAATCGAAAAATAAGTTCGGAAAAAGTTATCTGGTTTTGTGTAATTCCCCTGATAAGTTTAAGTATAATTCTGTTCAAAGGCACAACATATTTACATTCTAAAAATAAGTGATTTATGGTTTCGATTTTGGATTTACAAAGAGGACAGGTATTTACATTACTGATTTTCTTGTTAAATAAATAATAATTTACATATAAAACTTCGTGAATAATCTTCCAATAAATGTCTCTGACTTGGGGATCAATACAAGGTAAGTACATATTTTTCCAAACAGTTTTAAAATTAATTTGGGGATACATATTTTGGAATTTGGGTCGGATGTTTAAATTATTCAAAAGGGTTTCATAAAAAGCTTTAGTTTTCATAGTTTTTATTGAAATATTATCATTTTTTATAGTGAAATTTTTAAAAACAGAAAGAGAAATTTCATAAAAATGGGGTAGTGTATCGCCATGGGGAGAAGAGTTGGAAGCCAAAGAAGGGTTAAATTTTCTAAGTTGAATGCCAATCCAATATTTAGCAAAATAAGTCCACTTAGCTTCATAACCATTAATCAATTTTTGTATGTGAGACAAATACATAGCTTCACATTTCAATTTGAAATTAGGGATGTTAAGACCGCCATTTAGAAAACTAAGATACAGGGTATTTCTCGCAACAGGTTCAAATTTTGAATTCCAAACAAATCTAAAACTAGATCTTGTCAACAGTGTAATGTAATGAGAAGGGATGATGGCTGCAGAAGCATAGAATAATATTTTCGATAAGCCAAGTGAATTCAAAACTGTAGATTTTCCTTTCAAAGACAGTTTTCTTAATTTCCAAAGATTCAGTGTTTTATCAAATCTGAGATAAACTTTGGACCAAGTTTCATCAGTGCTAACATTTTCTCCAAAATAATAACCCAGTATTTTCAAAGATTTCACCCAGCTAATACCGAAAGGATGATCTGACCTAGTTTTCCATTTACCAAGGAATAACCCTTTTGATTTGTCATAATTAATTTTTGAGCCAGATATTCTGCCAAACTGTTTTACCCAATAGAAATATAAATGAATAGAAGTGTCACTTGTCAATATACCAGTGCTATCATCAGCATATGCAGAGAATTTAGCTTCTAAGTTTGAACCAGGTAATTTCAGTCCTTTGATTTCCTCTAAGTTTCGAATTTTATTTGCAAAAGGTTCAAGACAAATTACATAAAGTAAGGGAGATAAGGAGCAACCTTGTCGAACACCTCGTTTGAGTGAAAAAGATTCCGAAATAAAGTTATTTACAATAACCGAAGATGATATATCAGTATATAACAGTTTAACCCATTTCAAGAAGTCGTTGTCAAAACCAAAAGCTGTCAAAGTATCATATAAATAAGACCAGGATACTCTATCAAAAGCTTTTTCTTGATCCAAAGAAATGAAACATGCTGATAAGTTTTTCTGCTCGATATAATCAATAATGTTTCGTAGGAGATGAACATTGTCAAAAATCGAACGTCCTCTGACAGCACAAGTTTGATCTATATGTATAATCTTAGGTAAAACCTGACTAAGTCGATTTGAAATAACTTTCGAAATAATTTTATAGTCAATATTTAGAAGTGAAATAGGTCTATAACATTTCATTTCATCAGCCCTAGTTTCATCCTTGCAAATCAGAGTGATATAAGAAAGTTTTTGACTATCTGATAATTCACCTTTTTCATAAGCTAAGTTTATAACACTACATAGGGTATCACCAAGTATATCAAAAAATGTAACATAAAAGGAACTGGAAAGGCCATCACTACCGGGGGATTTATGGGGTTTCATGTCTTTTAAAGCAGATAAAATTTCAGATTTATTAATTTTTTGTTTCAGGTTATTATTGTCAGAGAGTTCGACTTGAGGAAGATTATCAAGAAAAAGAGAATTGAGAGATGAGTCAACAGGTTCTTCTGAGTAAAGCGATTCATAAAAAGATTTAAAACAGGTGAGTATATCTGATGATGATGAGTATGATACATTGTTATGAGTGATGTTTCTTATAGTTTTAGATTTTGAAGTAGAAACTTCTTTCTGAAAAAAATAACTAGTAGGGTTTTCATTAGCTTCTAAATCTTTCGCCTTACTACGAATCAAAGTACCTTTCGAAAGAGAAGTTTCAATTTCTTTTACCTTAGTTTTAATTTCATCTAAAAGTTTCAAATCAGAAGCCTGCTTAAGGTCCAAACGATTATATTGTTGTTTCAAAAGTTTCAATTCGCCATACAATTTCTTATTTTTAGATTTGGAGTAGTCTATACAAAACAGTTTTATATTAAGTTTCATACTGTCCCACCAGTCCAAATCAACAGTTTCAGTTCTGGAAGTTATTTCCCAAAAGATTTTAAAAGCAGAGACAAAATTTTTATCTTCGAGAAGTTCGTCATTAAATTTCCAATAAGATTTGCCAAAAGATACCCCAGCTCCATTTTGACAATTCAACTGCATCATAATAAAATCGTGATCCGAGCAAACACAAGGTAAAGTATCAAAACCAATCAAATTACCTTTCATAGTAGAAGTAATATAAAATCTATCAAGTCTCGTTCCAATCATATCATAGTTACTTACATTCTTTCTCATCCAAGTTATTGCGCGTTTTTTAGGATAAAGATGTCTAAAACAATCAACTAAGCTCATTTTTTCAATCAAGGATTTAAAAGATTTCGACCCAATCGTACCTTTATCCAAGTTCCCACCAATTTTGTCCAAATTAGAATCCATAATGAAGTTAAAATCACCGCCAATAATAATATTTTTTGCACCGCAAAGGTGTCTTGACAAGCTTTGTATAAATTCCAATCTTTCAGTTGTATCATTAGGAAAATATATATTAAGAAGTCTGAAGTTCGACAATTCTTCCCCTGAAAAATCTAAGCGGATCAGTCTTCCGTAAATGTCGGTATCAAAATTCTCAACAACAAGTTTTTCATTGAAGAGAAAAATGGCTACTCCACATGAGTCAGATTTACCAAAGTTCCATATGCATCTTCTATTTAGTTTAAAATTTTGTTCAATAGATCTAGCCAAAGTTATATTATCGACATAAGTTTCTTGCAAAAGCAAAATATCAATTTTATTCTTAGTTGCAAACTCAAATATCAAATCTTGTTTAAATTTGGATCTAAATCCATTCACATTTAAACTTGCTATCTTCAGGTTCATCTTGCCAAGTTGAATTTTCTAAGATGTAAAAAGGTAAAAAGGAAGTGTACAAATACCGAATCTACACGATCTGATTTCCGAAGACTTCCGAAGACGAAGTTAACCAAGCAATTAAAGTCATAAAAGTACAAAGTTTCTGCAGGTATATTTTCCGATAATGTAATACTGAGAGAACAATTGAAGCGATTTAAGTAAGTTGAAAGATTTATACAGGTATATTGTAGAATCGAAAAATTAGCGAAGCGAGAAACAGAGTAGATTAAAATCAGACAGGTAAAATAAACCCGATACACTGCACCGCAGTGTATCAGGTATATTTTACCAGTCCTAGGCATAATACAAAACACAGGTAAAACGAATAATTGAGACAAAATGTGAGCGAATTTATGTACATGTAGTGAGATGTTTTTACAAGTAAGGAAAATATACATGTATAAGAGCGGGTATTGAAAAAGGAGAATAAATCTAGAGCCAAAAAGGACTCTGTTTCTGCCGCCCCCCGCCAATAAAGGCGAGGGACGACAAAAACAGAGATCCTTTACAACAAGAAAAACATATTTAACAGAATGATATTTTTTCTTTTTCAGATGAATGCTACCAGGTAAGTATTTGAAGACAAGATGAAAGACAAAATATAAGGCGAAAGGACAGTAAGAAAAAACTCTCTCCCCGCTGTCACCTGTCCTCAAGGACAAGTGACAACAGAGAAAGAATTTTTTCAGGGGTATGTCGTCAGGTAAGTATATAAAACTGAAAGGGAGCTTAGAGAAAAGAGTAAGGGTAAGTATCTCGGAAAGCAGATTTATAAAACAAAGACAGGCAATAAGAGCCTTAGTTATGCCGAAATCCAATCTCATTGTCCGTTTCAGGTCCATGTCGAAATCTCCGTTTGCGTTAGTTTGCCAGTCCGTATCCATGAATCATAGTCGATAAAACAGTCCGTTTCAGGTCGATATAAGGTCGAAGAAATCATGAGACGTGTCTCATGATTTCCCCGGCTTATAAATTGGATTAAATCCAACTTCCAATCTCAGAGGGTCCGGAGAGAGAGACCTGGCTCTCGCCGTCTTTTTCGGCTTGAGCCAGGCCCCATCTTCTCCGGACTCTCTGTCCCGCTTCAAACAAGAATCACCTTCCTCTTCCATGGGAAGCTGCTGCTCCGGATCCGGCGACCCACCCCCAGAAGATCCAGTGTCCCCCTGAGGGGGAATCTCCCCAGCATCTGGGTCCGAAGATCCAGAAGCTGTGGCAGCATCTGGGTCCGAAGACCCAGAAGCTGTGGTCACCGGCTCCTCCGGGGCAGGGGGCGACTCCGGACCGGGATCAGCATCTCCACCTGGACCACCTGACACAGACTGACTGACAACATTTGAGTAAGCCCTTGAAGCCAAGTTTGGACACCTTTGTCTAACATGACCGATATGCCTACATTTTAAGCAGTACGGCGGCCGGCCGGCCATGGTAAATAAGACAGACTGGCCCGAATTAAATCGGACAAGGTGCGGAATCTGTTGTTTCCGCAACTCGTCCGTTTTAATTCGGACCTCCCTAGCTCCATTGAAGGTCACCAACTTCTCATGGGACGTCGTTAGCATCGTTACATCCAGCCTCCAGGACCTCTCCATAATCACTTAGAATCTCTCTCAGAATCGTATTATCAAAGTAAATTGGAAGCCAATGTACTCGGACCGTAACCACTTGCTCAGTCATCTTCATAACCATAAACTTTCTGTTTTCAATAACTATTTCCCCCAGATCCATTAGCCTGTCGACCGTATCAAGGTAGGTAAAGAGAATTGAGTACGAATTGTCCAAAGAACTAACCTTGAAAATTCCGCCAATTTCATCTGGTTCAATTCCACCATGTACCAGCCCATTTAGCAGTTCTCCGTAGGATAACCTGTACCTTGGATCACTGGGCACTAGTCGTACTGTACGCTCCAGCCTGTTAGTATTAATGTAGTTGGATTCTAGTCCACGGAAATCAACTTCTGGGTTCATGTTGAACTGGAAGAAACTAACGCTAACGTTAGACAACTATATATATGCAATATATATATATATATATGTATAAAGGACTTGCCTTCGCGGTCCTGTAAAACCTGGTTACAGAGAAAAACCGTATGATCACAGTTCTCCCTGTACCAGGTAAGTATGCTTTCCTGGTGCAGGGGTGACCTCTTACATGAGCTGCTCATCAACGCTACCTGGTAGTAAGCCTTTCTTTTTTCTTTCTTTCCCAGCGTGATACCCAGTCTTGCATTACCACACACAGTTTACTTTATGCACTACATGCTCCTTTTTCGTATGCCGCCAAAAGAGAAGGGGGAATCATGCTTTTCTCGTGAATACTCACAGTCTGACGTATTCACTACGTCACGCTGCGATAAAAATACGGCGTATGTTGTGACGCTAGAGGAGCATAAACTTTCTCCCGTCTTTTCATGCGAGCAGGAGAACAGCAAAATCGACGAGGAAACGATAGACCGGTCTGTTCGCTTGCATGCTTCATACTGGTCGGGGTCGTTGCTGTTGCAAAAGTGTGTTTTGCAGTGCTCGGGCTCGTACATTCCGATTGAATACCATTTTCCTATGTATCGAGCACACAGTTACGTTTATATATGCTACAATTCACTCCTCTAGTGTCTACGGCCATATCACGTTGAAAACACCGGTTCTCGTCCGATCACCGAAGTTAAGCAACGTCGAGCCCGGTTAGTACTTGGATGGGTGACCGCCTGGGAATACCGGGTGCTGTAGACTTTTTTTTTTTCTTTTTTCTTTTTCTTTTGCTTCTGGCATTTTTTTTTTTTTTTTTTTTCTTCTTCTTCTTTCTTCTAAACAACAACAACAACAACGACGACGACAGTAGCAGCAGCAGCAGCAGCAGCAGCAATAATAATAATAATAATAATAATAACAGTGAGGTACCACGAGAGGAGATGTCTAATTCCTTCCAACACATGATAGAAAGGAAATCCAATGAGTCGCGTTCAGCTGCTTAAATCTCGTGCACGATTAAAGCATGATTATTCCCTACACCTCTGGGGTGACTGGCTAGTGGGGATTAGCTTTGTGTGTCTTTTTAGTTGGCAGTGGTGTTGTGTTAAAATGGTATTTTGCATGATGAACCTGCATGCGTGCATTTGCTAATGCACTTGTGGTTTAATGATGTGGTAAATCGGGATTTTGTTCCTTGTTGTGCACCCCTCTCTCTCTCTCTCTCTCTCTCTCTCTCTCTCTCTCTCTCTCTCTCTCTCTCTCTCTCTCTGCGAGCAGAGTTTATTGTACATAATAAGGAAAGTTTTCTTTCTTGACAAGTTGGCGGCTCTTAGAAGGGCCATTTTTTAACGGCATGCAGTTTATTACTTTTAATCAGACTCAGACATATAGTCCGAGTCAGAACCAGAAACTATTTCAACAGACTCGTTGAACAGTTCTCTTCGTAGCTCGGCGACGTGGTCAGCTTTTGTATATGCGTAGTCGTAGAACATGTTGCGAGCCCCTTCGATGACGGCAAGCTTTAATCTTAGGTTGTAGCGGAACGAGCGGTTGTTGTTGAGTCTTGCCTTCTTGTAGCGCTTCTGAACTTCTCCTAGTTTCTGATTCAGTAGGACGATCTGGTCACAGGCCCTTCTAAATCGGCGCTCTGCATCACACAACGTGAATCGCTTGTCGAGAGATGCTTTCATTTTGGAATGATGTTGCATAGAAATAGTACAATGTTGTATGAGCTGCCATTTCAAACCTTTCCTTTAAATACTGCTTCCAAGACATACACGAGTTCAGGGTGTCTACTTCACTAACCTATTTGACACGAAAGATGATTGAGTTGACACCTGCCCGTTTAACGAGAGTCGTTAAGGAAAACAAAAGCGTGTGTTCAGTTCATTGCTCAGTGATTAGTTTAACATCAGTAATCAGACGAGGATTAACGCTGTAAACTTCAAACAAAATATAAGACAATAAATAAATAAATAAATAAATAAATAAATAAATAAATAAATAAATAAATAAATATGTGCAAAACGATAAGGGCAGGGACAGCAGCAATATTGGGAAGGATGATAACAAATAAGTAAACACATCAATAGATTCTCTTTTATTGTTGTCATTTATCACAGGGGTTAGCGCGAACGCAGACCCCCACACAAATAAATTGCGTACCCGAGTTACCCACATTTGGGGTAATCGCAGGCGTCAACCCAACCGAAGTGCAATGGAAGGGTCTCTTCCTGGGGGAACTGCCGTTTTTGTTTTTCATAAATTTATTAATTTGCCTATTTACAATAAAAACCGGTGGGGTGTAAGGAGCCCCACACGGCCGACACCTTTAAAATAACAATATGAAACTTAACAAAGACCTAGAAAAAACGTTACACATCGAGATATAAAATAAAAATTAGGAGAGAATATTGCAAAAGCCTAGATAGAATTGTTGAATTGAACATTGATATGAGGAAAGAAAAACTAGAAAAGGATAGAGTTGACGTTGATGAAATTAACCTTATGTGCACACAATAACGGTGCACAGAAATACAAATATTGAAATTAAGTTTTAAACCCCTAACAGGTGTCGTAATTGAAAGGTTAGTAATGAGCTGACTCCATGCAAATATAATTATAAATAACAAAATATACCTACGAAAAGTTAATATGAATGTTGCAAAAGTATAGAGAAAATAAAGGGCGGGAAATTTTTCAGTCCTTCACTGGTGACCTGGCTGATGTCGCAAGCGTCGTACAACAATGTTGTCCGAGGCCCACGGCACCAGCGAGGAAACACCAACCTGGGTCTTAAATTTGTTCTAATTAAATGAAACAGGAGAAAAATACAATTATAATTCAAACACAGTGAGACTGTAGGTAAACGACGACAATAGACGATCACATATTGACAAAAATTGGGGCACAAATGGGTTAGAATGTGAATAAGCGGTTGAAAAAGCTGGGTTTGGTATACGGTGTAATATTTGCTAGTTTGTGAACCTTTATCATAATAATAATGCGGGGTAAAAATACACCGTATATAGCCGGGGATACGGGAAAGCAAAATAAACCCTTATCTCTTTTTTATATATTGGACCTTGGACATCGCTCTGACTTATTCTGAAGGGCGGTGAAGGATCTGAAAACTACAGCCGCACGCCCCGGTGACGAAAGACTCGGGTACCCTTCCCCACTAGGGCGCGAGACTGCGTTCATGTTAAAAAGGAGGGTAATTTGTCTGCAGTGAAAAATATTATGTTGCATATGCTATTTGCAATAGAGTCAGACTCTACATATAAAGGTTAGTACGATACACGGAATATTCACAAATGACAAGTATATTTCTACATCGTCAGACGGCAAGGCCAGTCTGAAAAGAGAAAACTATATTAATATGTGCATATATACAATTATGGAATAAATACAATGTGCGATTGTAACGAAAGTCGAAAAATGTACATCTTTTCAAAGCTTCAGACATACAGGCCAGCTGCAGTCTGAAGATGAGAAAAAATAGACAGGTATTTACAGAAAATTGATGAAATAATCAGTAATTTATGTTGGGCCTTTGAAATAATGACGTGGATATAGTTGTTGATTAAAAATGACTTTTTTTGAATTTGAATCAAAATTACAAAAAACTCCATCCAAAATACACCAGTTTTTGATAAAAGAATCTAAAGACATTAAATACTGATCGGCCAAAATTCTAAATTGTAATTTACTAAAAAATTGAGAAACCAAAGAAAAAGAAGAAATGTTTTTATTTTCATATTTAGTTAAATTTCGATTTATCCAGATAACATAACGCGATTCGGTAAGTAAAATTAGACAAATTTCTGTTATACGTTTTGGCAAATTTGGTAAGATGTGAAATCGAAAAATAAGTTCTGAAAAAGTTATCTGGTTCTGTGTAATTTCCCTGATAAGTTTAAGTACAATTCTATTCAAAGGCACAACATATTTACATTCTAAAAATAAGTGGTTTATTGTTTCTATTTTTGATTTGCAAAGAGGACATGAATTTTCTTTACTAATTTTCTTATTAAATAAATAATAATTTACATATATAACTTCATGAATAATCTTCCAAAAAATATCTCTGACTTCAGAATCAATACAGGGTAAATACATATTTTTGAACAAAATTTTAAAGTTAATTTGGGGGTAAATATTTTGGAATTTGGGCCTGATATTGAGGTTATTTAAGAGGGTTTCATAAAAAGTTTTAGTTTTCATAGTTGTAATCGAAATATTATTGTTATTATTAGTGAACTTTCTAAAAACAGCAAGAGAAATTTCATAAAAATGGGGTAGTGTATCGCCATGGGGAGAAGAATTGTTAGCCAAAGAAGGGTTAAACTTTCTAAGTTGAATGCCAATCCAATATTTAGCAAAATAAGTCCACTTAGCTTCATAACCAATAATCAATTTTTGTATGTGTGACAAATACAAAGCTTCACATTTCAATTTAAAATTAGGAATATTAAGGCCGCCATTTAGGAAACTAAGATACAGGGTGTTTCTCGCAACAGGCTCAAATTTTGAATTCCATACAAAACTAAAGCTAGATCTAGTTAACAGTGTAATATAATGGGAAGGGATTATGGCCGCAGAAGCGTAATACAAAATTTTCGACAAACCAAGAGAATTCAAAACGGTAGATTTCCCCTTCAAAGACAGTTTTCTTAGTTTCCAAAGATTCAATGTTTTATCAAATCTGAGATAAAGTTTGGACCAAATTTCATCACTGTCTACATTTTCTCCAAAATGATAACCTAATATTTTCAAGGATTTCACCCAACTAATACCGAAGGGATGGTCAGACCGAGTTTTCCATTTACCTAAATACATTCCCTTCGATTTATCATAATTAATTGTTGAACCCGAAATTCTGCCAAACTGTTTTACCCAATAGAAATATAAATGAATAGAAGTGTCACTTGTCAATATACCAGTGCTATCATCAGCATAAGCAGAAAATTTAGCTTCTAAGTTTGTTCCAGGTAATTTCAGTCCTTTGATTTCCTCTAAGTTTCGAATTTTATTTGCAAAAGGTTCGAGACAAATTACATAAAGTAAAGGAGATAAGGAGCAACCTTGCCTAACACCTCGTTTGAGTGGAAATGGTTCCGAAATGAAGTTATTTACAATTACTGAAGATGAAATGTCGGTATATAATAGTTTAACCCATTTCAAGAAGTCGTTGTCAAAACCAAAAGCTGTCAAAGTGTCATATAAATAAGACCAAGATACTCTATCAAAAGCTTTTTCTTGATCCAAAGAAATGAAGCATGCCGATAAGTTTTTCTGTTCAATATAATCAATAATGTTTCGTAAAAGGTGAACATTGTCAAAAATCGAACGTCCTCTAATAGCACAAGTTTGATCCATATGTATAATCTTAGGTAAAACCTGACTCAGTCGACTAGATATGACTTTCGAAATAATTTTATAATCAACATTTAGAAGTGAAATAGGTCTATAACATTTCATTTCATCAGCCCTAGTTTCATCCTTGCAAATCAGAGTGATATAAGAAAGTTTTTGACTATCAGATAATTCACCATTTTCAAAAGCTAAGTTTATAACTCTACATAAAGTATCACCAAGTATGTCAAAAAATGTAACGTAAAATGAACTGGAAAGGCCATCACTACCGGGGGATTTATGGGGTTTCATATCTTTCAGGGCAGATAAAATTTCAGATTTGTTTATTTTATTTTTCAGGTAGTTATTGTCAGAGGGTTCAACTTGAGGAAGATTATCAAGAAAGAGAGAGTTTAAGGAGGAGTCTACAGGTTCTTCAGTATAAAGCAGTTCATAAAATGATTTAAAACAGGTGAGTATATCTGATGATGATGAATATGATACATTGTTATGAGTGATGTTCTTTACAGTTTTACATTTGGATGTAGATGCTTCTTTTTGAAAGAAATAACTAGATGGTTTTTCATTATTTTCCAAATTCCTTGCCTTACTACGTATCAAAGACCCTTTTGAAAGAGAAGTTTCAATTTCTTTCACCTTGATTTTAATTTCATCTAAAAGTTTCAAATCTGAAGTCTGCTTAAGGTCCAAACGGTTGTATTTTTGTTTCAGAAGTTTCAATTCACCATACAAGTTCTTATTTTTGGATTTTGAATAATCTATACAAAATAGTTTTATATTATGTTTCATACTGTCCCACCAGTTTAAATCAATACTTTCAGTTTTAGAAGTTATTTGCCAAAATATTTTGAAAGCAGAAACAAAAGTTTTATCTTCTAGAAGTTCATCATTAAATTTCCAATAAGATTTACCAAAAGTTGTACCAGCTCCATTCTGACAATTCAACTGCATCATAATAAAATCATGATCCGAACATGCACAAGGTATAGTATCAAAGGCTATCAAATTATCTTTCATAATAGAAGAAATATAGAATCTATCTATTCTAGTGCCAATCATATCGTAGTTAGGAAAGTTCTTTCTCATCCAAGTTACAGCCCGTTTGTTAGGATATAGGTGTCTAAAACAATCTACCAAGCTCATTTTATCTATTAATGATTTGAAAGATTTTGACCCAATCATGCCTTTGTCTAAGTTTCCACCAAGCTTATCTAAACTGGAGTCCATAATAAAATTAAAATCGCCACCAATGATAAGATTTTTTGCACCACAAAGGTGTCTTGACAAACTGTGTATGAAATCCAATCTTTCTGTTGTATTAGTTGGAAAATATATATTGAGAAGTCTAAAGTTTGAAATTCCTTCCCCTGAAAAATCTAAACGAATCAATCTGCCATAAATATCAGTATCGAAGTTCTCAACAACAAGTTTTTCATTGAAGAGAAAAATGCCTACTCCACATGAGTCAGATTTACCAAAGTTCCATATGCATCTTCTATTTAGTTTAAAATTTTGTTCAATAGATCTAGCCAAAGTTATATTATCAACATAAGTTTCTTGCAAAAGTAAAATATCAATTTTATTCTTAGTTGCAAACTCAAATATCAAATCTTGTTTAAATTTGGATCTAAATCCATTCACATTTAAACTTGCTATTTTCAGGTTCATCTTGCCAAGTTGAATTATCGAAGATATAAAAAGGTAAAAAGGAAGTGTACAAATACCGAATCAACACGATCTGATTTCCGAAGACACCCGAAGACGAAGTTAACCGAGCAGTTAAAGTGACAAAAGTACAAAGTTACTGCAGGTATATTTTCCGATAATGTAATACCCAAAGAATAATTGAAGCGATTTAAGTAAGCTGAAAGATTCATACAGGTAGATTGGAAAATCGAAAAACCAGCGAAGCGAGAAACAGAGCAGATCAAAATCAGACAGGTAAAATAAACCCGATACACTGCACCGCAGTGTATCAGGTACATTTTACCAGCCCTAGGCACAAAACAAAACACAGGTAAAACGAACAATCGAAACAAAATGTGAGCGAATTTATGTACATGTAGTGAGATGTTTTTACAAACTATGAAAATATACATGTATAAATGAGGGTATTGAAAAAGGAGAATAAATATAGAGCCAAAAAGGACCCTGTTTCTGCCGCCCCCCGCCAATAAAGGCGAGGGACGACAAAAACAGAGATCCTTTACAACAAGAAAACAATATTTAATAGAATTATATTTTTTCTTTTTCAGATGTATGCTGTCAGGTAAGTATTTGGAGACGATGCGAAAGACAAAAAATAAAGCGAGAAAACAAGTTTTAGCTGAATGACATTTTTTCTTTTTCAGGGGTATGCAGTAAGGTAAGTATTGATGTCTAAAGGTAAGTATGCAAAAAAAGGTAAGTATTTGAGGTAAGAAGAGAATATAAGAGGAAAAGAGACAGGCAATAGAATTATGATCTATTGCCTTGGATGGTCCATATTTCAAAATCGTTGTCGGTGGCCGGTCCATGGTCAAATCCCCAGTCCGTGTGCCAAAAATCACTGTCCGTTCAACAGTCCAGTCCAAACGATCTACCAGGCGAGGAAAGCGCAAGACACATCTCACGCCTTCTCCCCCTGATAGATCGGGTTAAATCCAATAGCCAAATCCAGGGGGTCCGGGGAGGCAGACCTGGCTCTCGCCGTCTTATTCGGCGTGATCCAGGTGCCGTCCTCCCCAGAATCCCTGGCCCTCTTCAAACTTGGATCTGATTCCTCTTCCATCGGGGTTTGCTGCGGATCCGGGTCCGACAACCCACCCCCGGAGGCAACAGTGTTCCCATTAGGGGAATCAGCCCCAGCATCTGGGTCTTGCGATCCAGAAACTGGGGCCACTGGTGTCTCCGGAGCAGGGGGCGACGACGGACCAGGATCAGCAGCCTTACCTCCAGGCACAACAGTAACCGACCTCCTCTGCACCACAGACGCAAACCCAGAGTTCGGGCACCGCTGTCTGACGTGCCCCACAAGGTGGCACTTCAGACAGTACGGTGGCCGACCCGCCATTGTCAACAAAATGGCCTGGCCCGAATTAAAACGGACCAGATGCGGAACCTGTTGCCTCCGCAGCTCATCCGTCTTAATCCGGACCTCCCTGACTCCGTTTAACGTCACCAACTTCTCATGAGATGTCGTACACATGTTGATATCTAATATCTCTCCATAGGGCCTCAAAATTGTCCGTAATATCGAATTGTCGTAGAAAATGGGTAGCCAATGTACCCTCAAGGTAAGAACTTGCTCCGTCATTTTCATGATCATGAATGTTTTTCTTTGAATGGTAATCTCTTCAAGAGCTATAAAATTATCCACAGCATCTTGGAACGAAAACAAAACAGAGTAAGAGGAGTCATTCGCACTCACTTTGAAAATCCCCCCGATGTCGTTGGGGTTCACTCCATGTTCACAAAGGCCATTCAGAAGTTCGCCGTATGACACCTGCTCCCTGGGGTTAACTGGAACGAGCTTGACCGTTCTCTTCAGCCTGTCAATGTTAATATGATTCGCCTCCACCCCTTCAAAACGGATCACAGGTTCCATAATGAACTGAAAAATACTAACTCTATGGTTAGAAAATATCACAAAATGATAAAGTGGCGGACCT
Source organism: Lucinisca nassula (assembly GCA_963580285.1). Taxonomy (NCBI): domain Eukaryota; kingdom Metazoa; phylum Mollusca; class Bivalvia; order Lucinida; family Lucinidae; genus Lucinisca; species Lucinisca nassula. The sequence goes on from CAUZLF010000009.1 coordinate 45,314, forward strand.
TCGCAAGCCCAGATACCTGGGAACAGAAAAAACGGGAACCAGCAGAACTGATCACAGTTCTCCCTGTACCAGGTAAGTATGCTTTCCTGGTGCAGGGGTGACCTCTTACATGAGCTGCTCATCAACGCTACCTGGTAGTAAGCCTTTCTTTTTTCTTTCTTTCCCAGCGTGATACCCAGTCTTGCATTACCACACACAGTTTACTTTATGCACTACATGCTCCTTTTTCGTATGCCGCCAAAAGAGAAGGGGGAATCATGCTTTTCTCGTGAATACTCACAGTCTGACGTATTCACTACGTCACGCTGCGATAAAAATACGGCGTATGTTGTGACGCTAGAGGAGCATAAACTTTCTCCCGTCTTTTCATGCGAGCAGGAGAACAGCAAAATCGACGAGGAAACGATAGACCGGTCTGTTCGCTTGCATGCTTCATACTGGTCGGGGTCGTTGCTGTTGCAAAAGTGTGTTTTGCAGTGCTCGGGCTCGTACATTCCGATTGAATACCATTTTCCTATGTATCGAGCACACAGTTACGTTTATATATGCTACAATTCACTCCTCTAGTGTCTACGGCCATATCACGTTGAAAACACCGGTTCTCGTCCGATCACCGAAGTTAAGCAACGTCGAGCCCGGTTAGTACTTGGATGGGTGACCGCCTGGGAATACCGGGTGCTGTAGACTTTTTTTTTTTCTTTTTTCTTTTTCTTTTGCTTCTGGCATTTTTTTTTTTTTTTTTTTTCTTCTTCTTCTTTCTTCTAAACAACAACAACAACAACGACGACGACAGTAGCAGCAGCAGCAGCAGCAGCAGCAATAATAATAATAATAATAATAATAATAACAGTGAGGTACCACGAGAGGAGATGTCTAATTCCTTCCAACACATGATAGAAAGGAAATCCAATGAGTCGCGTTCAGCTGCTTAAATCTCGTGCACGATTAAAGCATGATTATTCCCTACACCTCTGGGGTGACTGGCTAGTGGGGATTAGCTTTGTGTGTCTTTTTAGTTGGCAGTGGTGTTGTGTTAAAATGGTATTTTGCATGATGAACCTGCATGCGTGCATTTGCTAATGCACTTGTGGTTTAATGATGTGGTAAATCGGGATTTTGTTCCTTGTTGTGCACCCCTCTCTCTCTCTCTCTCTCTCTCTCTCTCTCTCTCTCTCTCTCTCTCTCTCTCTCTCTCTCTCTGCGAGCAGAGTTTATTGTACATAATAAGGAAAGTTTTCTTTCTTGACAAGTTGGCGGCTCTTAGAAGGGCCATTTTTTAACGGCATGCAGTTTATTACTTTTAATCAGACTCAGACATATAGTCCGAGTCAGAACCAGAAACTATTTCAACAGACTCGTTGAACAGTTCTCTTCGTAGCTCGGCGACGTGGTCAGCTTTTGTATATGCGTAGTCGTAGAACATGTTGCGAGCCCCTTCGATGACGGCAAGCTTTAATCTTAGGTTGTAGCGGAACGAGCGGTTGTTGTTGAGTCTTGCCTTCTTGTAGCGCTTCTGAACTTCTCCTAGTTTCTGATTCAGTAGGACGATCTGGTCACAGGCCCTTCTAAATCGGCGCTCTGCATCACACAACGTGAATCGCTTGTCGAGAGATGCTTTCATTTTGGAATGATGTTGCATAGAAATAGT